>APFE030534853.1:113440-146280 GCA_000404065.3 Pinus taeda | reverse complement strand
TAATTAGTGAATTAATTAATAACTAATTCACACAACTCATCACTTACTCTAATTGCAGTTAGACTAAATACAACTAGTTCAACTGAGTCAAACTGAACACAACTCCATCAACTCCACTGTCAACTCCACCAAACTCAATCTCTTGAGTTCTAACTGAAGTCCCGCATGTAACAACTCAACTAAACATTAGGAAACTCATATTTCCTTCTTCCAGTTGCATGTGCCACATCTGTAGCTCGAACTGAAGTGCTCCAAGAAAATAAGATAAAGTTTAGAGTCCAAATATTACTAAGGGCTAATAATATTTGACTGTTTCTATTTTTACCTAATAGTCTAAAAATAGACTCTGATCACACCGTTGTGATCCAAAAAATAGAAGTCCATCTATTTTTCCCAACATGACCAATCATCCATAAACAACATCCTGTAACTCATAGACCATGATCCATATGTCTAAAAATAGACATAGTCTAAAAATAGACTTTGCGCCAAAAACAGCTTGCGGGCCCACTTAGTGAAGGCGACTTCTTTTCACTAAACTCCATCATCTTGTTGCATTTTCAACACCCCCTCTCAACAAGATATGGATTATCTGCAACCCGATCCTGTAACTCTGGAATGCTCTGCATGAAACACATCTGCCCAGTCTACTTGCTCCAACAACACTTGGAACAAAAACACTCCCAACTGACCACTCTATCGGGCTAGGAACATACTCTGATGCTGAAGCTCTACCTGCTGCTGAGAAGTTCTCCCTCTCTGACATCTGCACTACTGAAACATCTCCATGCATCTCGCACCATTGCACACCTCTATGTGCCACCTAGCACTGTGCAAAACACTTGTGCCTCTCGCATTGTTGCAGCCTACATGCTATGCGCTGTCCTGGGATTCCCTGCACTGTCGCTCTCTCTGCCACTCCATCCACATCTGTCTCTACCCAATCGGTCAATTCCTGCTACTCCACATCGGGGCTCTCGTAGCAAGGTCTCATCCAAGAGGTTGGGTACCTCAAGGATCCTGCCCCTCCTCCTTGGGACGATCACTCTATATCGCCCCACCTCCTACCTAGAGGTATAGCTGCATGTGATCCCTCAGCCCACCTAGCTTGAAGTTTCCCCCTACTGGAGGTCTCTGCATGAGTATATGTCTCTACTTGATCTCCTCTCAACTTCCCCTGTTGTAGTTGCTCCACAACCTCCTGAAGTTGTTGCACCAATCGTGGCTCCTCCACAATTGTCTGAGACTTCTTCTGGTTCTGCATGTTGAGAGGTAACATACCCTCCCTCTCAACCACCAAGTCTCCATCATTTGCCTTGATTCTCAAGGCTTTACATGCATCTTAAACCTCAATATCATACAGGTTCTTGACCCGTGAACCAATCTGCTTCACCTGTCTAGTGATGATGTGTCTAAGGAAAACCTTTCCCTCTCTGAAGACTACATCATAGCCTCCATCTTCCAGCATCGCAATCGACACCAAGTTTCTCTTCAGTCCTGGTACATACTTGACATCGGTCAAGGTAAGGCGAGCTCCATGCTCCCTCTGAAAAATAACCGTGCCTACACCTGAGACACTATACTTCTCATCATTACCCATCCCTATGAATATCTGGAGATCTTTCTCCTCCAAAGTACTGAACAAACTTTTGTCACCGGTCATGTGGAAAGAAGCTCCACTGTCAAGAAACCAACCACTTCCCATCATGGATGAAACCATGCATGCGAAGAGTGTGAAATCCAACTCAAACTGTGAAGCAAATGCCTCACCTTCAAATCCTTCCCCGGATCCCTTCTTGGACTTCTTCTTTGGGCAATTAGTAGCATAATGGCCCAACTCATGACAATGAAAGCATCTCACCTTTGACTTGTCAACCTTCTTCCCATCATTGGATGAACTGGATTCGGAAAGAGAAACCTTCCCCTTCCCCTTCTTCGCCTTACTCGCTAAGGCACAATTCTCCTCATCATGCATAGATGAAGAACTATTTCTGGTGTGCCGTCTAATCTCCTCTTGCACAAGATCCGACCAAAGTCTCTCCCATCCTCGCAATTTCTCCCTTCCATTCACCGAGTCCTGGTAGCTATGCCAACTTTTAGGAAGGCCAAGGAGAGCTAGACTCACCATATCCTCATCCTTAACAGTTACCCCCACACTTCCCAGCTCATCCCGGCATTGGGTGAACTTCGTGAGATACTGGGGCATACTGTCTCCATTATCACACCTAATGTTTTTGAGTTTATCCTTGAGCGCCAACTTCCTCTGGTCACTCTTGCTTTGGAATAATTCTGTCAATGTTTTTCACATCAAATATGGAGAAGCCTTTCCATGGAGGCTGGACACAATGTGATCCCTCACGCCCTCCAACATAATCCGTCGACACTTTGCTGTCTTGTTTTGCCAATCCCCGACTTGAGCAACATCAGTAGGTTTTGGGACATCTGCATCTATGAACTCGTTCAACCCATTATCATCTAACACCGCCTCCATCCTGTCCTTCCGTGCAATATAGTTCGAGCTGCCCTCAAGGGCATACTCCAATCACAATCTATTGAAAGACATTTCAACTTTGACACCAAGAAAACATTGCTGCAAATTCGAATTCCACCAGCTCAAAAACCCAACCGCTTCTGATCTAAAATTCGTGAGAACAATGTATTTCTTGTACAGAGATCGACTGTATGGGCATTCACCGGATATATCACCTTCCAAAAGAAGGATGAATCCAGAGGCTACCTAGCTCGATTACAGACTCTGCCTGAAGAAATAAAATGTAAACACTTTCTGAATAATAGATCTGATGATCAATCCTCGCTTTGACATCCCGTAGAAATCTCTTCTTCTACAAATCAACCAGCTCTGATACCATGTAGAAATTTTGAATAATATGACACATATTCACAGAGATTATCCCGATTATACACTATTGCAGAATACAAGCATAATACATAACCTCCTCTACGTTGATCATCAATTTACAGAAGTAGAAACAATAATATGCGCACATAGAAGCATCAATCACACATATCAACACAGTATTTTCCCGAGGAAAGCATCTCGCTAAAAACCCCAACTATCTGTATATTATATTGATTGAGAACATGTAACCATACATAGTACAATACTCTTCACAAATATCCAGCAATATCTCCACCTATTACACACAATACAGCTTAGATCTGATCTCCAAATCTCCTCCGCTACTTGCCTGCCTCCACTGCACAATACCTACATGATAATGAATGATAATGGCTCAATAAAACTCGTATTTACTTGGAAAAATCATGTGAGAACAAGCTACAATTTCCCTTTGCCTCATTGGCATTACTCAATCCATTGATTCTGCAAGATCTCATGCACAACTGATAGTCACAACTCACCCTTTCACTTACCTCTAACACTTGTCTCCATTGAACTGTCCATGCACTGAGTTAACTGGTGTATTCTTCAGTTGCTTTATGAGTTAATAATTAGTGAATTAATTAATAACTAATTCACACAACTCATGACTTAGTCTATTTTCCAATTAGACTAACTACAACTAGTTCAACTGAGTCAAACTGAACACAACTCCATCAACTCCACTGTCAACTCCATCAAACTCAATCTTTTGAGTTCTAACTGAAGTCCCGCATGTAACAACTCAACTAAACATTAGGAAACTCGTATTTCCTTCTTCCAGTTGCATGTGCCACATTTGTAGCTCGAACTGAAGTGCTCCAAGAGAATAAGTTAAAGTTTAGAGTCCAAATATTACTAAGGGCTAATAATATTTGACTATTTCTATTTTTACCTGATAGTCTAAAAATAGACTCTGATCACACCACTGTGATCCAAAAAATAGAAGTCCATCTATTTTTGCCAACATGACCAATCATCCATCAACAGCATCCTGCAACTCATAGACCATGATCCATATGTCTAAAAATAGACTTTGCGCCAATAATAACATGCGGGCCCACTTAGTGAAGGTGACTTCTTTTCACTAAGATCCATCATCTTGTTGCATTTTCAATAGCATACACCTACAATATTCAACAAATAGACAAGCATGTTATACTCGTGCTTATACAAAAAGTATTAAATCTGTGATAATTCAAATTCATAATTGAAGCACATATATTCATAATACAAGAGAAGTTAGTTAAACACTTACCTATACGAGTTGATATAATGTTATCTTCATGGACATCTACTCACCCATTATCAAGTACATACTCAATACCCGCCACTAGCCATGGTACCAAGCCTCAACAACTTTCAATATTTTTCTTTTCTGGGGCCTCCAGGTACCCTCTAGACCCTTAAACCATTCACTTTTCATTGTATCACATTCCATTATCTTCTCTAGTTTCACTTTCCCTTTCAAGCTCAAGCACCCCCTTCATTGATTAACAATCTCTTAGGTGATCCATATTACTAAGGCCTTCAAGAGCACAAACATACAAGGATTGTGCTCCTTACAATTGTTGTCTTCAACAACTACATCATCTGCAACACAACAACCATGATTAGCTCCTCATATCATCTTTTGCATAAACACTACAACATAATGTTTTCACTTAACATGCATTTCATCAAAATACATTCTCATACATCATACACATATGTGCATATAAAACACATAAACATATATATCACATTCAATATATTAAGATACAACAACAATGGGAAAGGTTAAATAAATTGTCCTATTCAATTTCTTTCATAGCATGAAGTCCACAACATGGTTGTTTGGTGTCCTACTTTTTCCCATTATTCCTATCTAATTTACCAACCACCTATATTTCACATAGTTTCTACTACTAAAATTGTACCTGTATCTACTATCATGTTATATTGTCATTCATTTGTCCAATACTTTCCCATACCAACCCCTGTCATAGTTAGAAGTCATCTTGACCTTATTATAATCTGTAACTTTCTGGGGCATTTTTCTCAACATTCCTTCCCATATTCAAATTCTGGTTCACGAACATGTTCCTCCAATCAATAGCTTTCTATTGACTACTCACTTGCCAAATTCTAGCACCTGGGCTAAAATTTATGCCCTCTAGAAGTTTTGACTTCATTGCTTGCTTTCTAGCACCTATAGCTTCCTGCGATATTTTCTCCCACAATTCTCATCCTATATCAAACTTTGGGTTTTCTAGAATATTCTTCTCACCAATATCTCTCTACTACCTACTTGTTTTTTTCATTTCGACCTCTAGGCTAAAATTTATGCCCTGTAGAATGCTATAATCTATTAGGCCATTTTTGGCCTCTTCAAGACTATAATAAATTTCCTATTAAATTTTCCAGAATTTTAAAATTTAATTTAAAATTATGGTAGACAATTGCAATCTACTTGAAATTACATTTCCATTAACTCATCATATGCCAAATACTAATAACCAAGCTAAAATGTATGTCCCACAAAGTTTAGCTAGTTTTTCTCAATTATTTTATATCTAAAATAAAAATTCTTCTTGTTTCTAGCATTAGTCTGTAACTTCCTTTTTCTTCCAACTGATAGCTAATTATTCGTGGCATATGGACCCCATCCATTTCTATTTGTATTTCTAGCTCAGGTTTCCTCCCAAATTCCTCATTAGAGGGAACTGGTTTTATTGGCTTTCCTTTCTTCCAAGTGGTCAACATACTAACACCATCCATGGCCTCTACGTTGTATAACCCCACACACCATATACCATATAACATCAAATTATAAATTTAAAATAATGTGGGCCCTCCCGCGCGCCCCTCGACATCCATTGTGCTAGCACATGTATAACCATACGTTTTAAAATAAATAATAATAATAATAATATCCATTTTTAAGTTCACGGCCAAGCCAGACACTAAATTGGTGTATGAGACCCCCTTGTTTGTGGGACAAGGGACCCACCTCCGCACAGCGATTTGACTGCTAAGTCTACGAAGGCATACATACTCTACCCCCCTATGGTTTTGAACCTGTGACCTCTTAGGAGGAAACACATGCTCTTAACCATTAGGCCCACTCAAGCTGTATATATAGATCCACCAATCATCATCTATACCCAATATACTCAACACTATATATTATATCAAATATGTATAAATTTATAATAAAACCCATCAGACCTCCAACCATCCGATAGTTAAGATGGCATGAGAGATTAGATGATTAAGATGCAAATGCGAACCCCCACTCCCCATTACTGACATCACGGGGGTGGGTAGGGGCGATTTCTATCATGGTTCCCCTCCTAGTTCTGCCCTACTCACGTGACAGTGGATGTGTGTTTGAACAAATCAATGGAAAGTAGGGGGACTCTCCCATTAGGCATATGGAAGGGGGGTCCGCTATCACGGTTCCACCCCGCCTTGGCATAGTTTCAATTTGATTGAAAATTCCCTATTTTGAAATGATTTTCATGTCTTTTTATTAACATAATGGTATAGGATCATACTCCACCCATGATCTCTTTGGTCGAGTGCTCTAACTCCATAGCCAGCTACCATGCCACGGTCACGTTCTCAACATGACCCCAATGCGTAGCCTCACTATGCCACCATGACCTCGCCCATGGTCTTATGGCTCAGGCACACCTGCCTTCGTAACTTAACCCACAGCTCTACTTCCATTCTCAGTGGCTCCACGCCACCACACACAGCTCGATTCCTTGACCCTACATTCAATTTTTATCCTTTATGTGACAAGGGTTCTTCTAATGTAACCCTTCTCCTTCATCAGTCACCCTTTCCATCGAGCATACCGAACACACATGCAATAAACACAGTGACAATAAAATTAGAACAAGCCATGTGAAATCTACAGCATATTCAGACCGGTTCCGGGGAGTCATAAAATGTAAGAGAATTATATATATAATGGCATTGAAATCACATATACATAAAAGAAAAACTAATATGTCGTATACATTGCAACTTCAACTACCCAGTTGTTGATTGCAAGGGTTTTGAATCATCAATCCTTAACTAAACCATATCTTTGATATGTTGCAAATTGGTAGAAGCGGCAATACTTTTGATTGTTGTTTAGTAATATATCTACACGTAACATGTTCCACAGTATTTAAGAGATCCACCTCCTAAAAGAAACATAACTAGATCAACTCTCTCTCTATCATCCAAATTCACCCACTGCATCTTCTTTTGAATATGCCTTATTAGTTGAAGTTGTTATTTTGTAGTGTCCCTAAACATAACCACCACTTTGTAACGTCTTATATTATATATCATTTCAACCTTGTATATATGTACACATTCAGCCAAATTCACGTGTATTCAAACTTTATAAACATGTATAATGTTAATTCATCACACTATAATCGTTTTTCATGTATTTTTAATATATGGAAACCCATCTTAAGCATTGTAACATCGAAGGCTTGATACCACTCTGTAATTCAACCTTCTCCATTTTATTTATGTAATGGGCTTATATATATATAGATAGAGTGATAGTTAAAAAATAAAAGTTAAATCCCTTGTATATGGGGATGGTGCCTAGACTTGTAGCCTTCCAAGGCTAGAATTAGTGAATTTCATCCAATTGACCCTGTAATTAAACTAAATTGACGACCACCAAGCCTTTCTAGCACCTATAATATAATTATGAGGTGAAATTACACCATTCTAGTCATTGGGGATTTTGTCAAACAGTTGATAAACAATCTGTAATCCTTCAATTTGGCTGCAAACTTGGCCAACCAAGCCCAAAAACCACCAAATTCTGACTTGTCTTTCTATTTAACACTTCCATATATCCATCCATGGAAACTTTTCTCAAATTAATAGAGAATTTTGTTAATTCCACCTTTGACACTTACATCAAACACATGGTGGACAACCTGCAAAAAAATTCCTTAACCTACTCCAATTATGGTCCAATTCAGACCCAAGGTTGTAACTAGGCTTTGATACCACTCTGTGACATCTGTGACCCCCGGCTAGGAAATGCTACCATGAAACACCGCTATTTTGTGGAATATTCAAAAACCCTATACATGGCAACAATATACTATTTATAATTTGCGTGTCTATATTCAAAACCAAACAATACTCAATAAACATTACCATGCCATAATTAATCATTTACCCATACATATAAGCACAACAAAATTATCACATATATTTATCAATAATTAAGCATCACAGAGTAATATTAATGCACAACGGATTTAACACATATATTTATACCAAACCTTGGCTAGGGTTTATAACCAAAATAACATATATAAATAATGCATGGCACAAAGCTATAGAAAATACTTGTCTTAGGCTTTATTATATGAAACATATAAACACATATATAAATATCCATAATACCTTTCAGGGCACAATGAACACTTATCTAATAATCAAGAGTTGAATAGTTGTAGGATCTCCATTTTTTCTCCCATTTGTAGACCATCTGGTTCATAATCTCAACCACAGGTCAACCCCAAGCTGGGGCAACAAATCCACAAGAAACAATTGTCTATTAAACATAAAAACCTTGGACACAACACCAACCCCAACATCCTCAGTCTCCAACCATAGGCTCATGTTCCCTGACCGACACCCGAGTGTCATAGCCCGAGCCCCTCAGTGGTGCCCACCTTCTAGGGTGACTTACTGTTGGCTAGAGTGATCTCACCCTGTAGCTCTAGGAGCTCTATTTTTTTCTGTGTCTAAGTGCCACATGTTGAACCAAAATAAACTCATAATTCAATACCAGAACCCAAACCAGAACTCTCGAACTATCTATGAACTGTGTCCCCCACCATTACTCCCAGAGCCACCAAGGCCTGAATAAACAAAATGTATCCATTTTGGTACAATTAACTGAATAACTGCACCATTAGCTAGTCTAGATTCTTCTCCTCGGGACTCACTAGCTTATCAGTCTCCAAGACTAAATAATCAATTAAATCCATGATTGAATTCCCAACCCATACAACCTCCTCCACTCAACAATTGACTGAATGAGTAATAGAATGCCTCTGGAATGCATAACAATAATAGGTGCCTACATTTACTTTATAAATGCATGGCCTTAACTAGCCATGTGGCATTCCTGAATTCACATGGGTCCCTGGGTGATCCATCCACCATAACAACCCAATTGTTTCCTTTTTGTGTCTGGAGTTGCACCCCCCATACTCTTTCTATGGAGTGTGCTCCGCACCCAACCTTATTATTATTATTATATTTGTACAAGAGTAATCACAATATGGCTCTCAAGCCACTTAGCCATTATAGGCATATAAATCCAAGCACAATAGCTCCAAAGTTTATATAACATCACTACACAGGAACATAGGCTTAATAATGTAGCTCTAGCTCACCAATCTAATATCACGATCCTTAGACTATTGAAAAATGCAGCAATAAATTCTCAATTTGATTTTGCCTTGATTAAATTAAGAAAATTCGAATTTCCATATCAACATACAACTTGGATGATGTCAACTTGTGTGATGTGGATTTTGTCACTCATTTTACACAATAAATTCGAGTTAGAGGAGGAAGATTTCAGTTCTAGATGAGTGGTTGCTAATTTGTAGCAATCAAGGTCAGTTATCTCAATTTTTGTTCAATTAAACTAGTTCCAACTTTTGGAAGAACTAGTGGAAGGTCAGTCAAGCAGTGGAACTTCATTCAAACTTAGTGATCATCCAATTAACAAATTAATCATCTCAAAGTAGCTAGTGCATGCAGAGAATTTGAACTACCAGTTTGAGGTGGAGATTCCAAGGTAGTGTAACATCAGTTCTAGACTAGTCTTGAGTGTATAAGTGTTGCATGCAGTCAGATGATCAACTTCAAGGAGTTATAAAATTCAATTGAGGTAATTTCCTAAGTAATAGGGGCTAATTTCTCAAGGAATAGTGCAAGGAAATAGGAGCTCAGGCCAAGGAAAAATTTAACTAAGTTTGGGTTAGAGGCATTTAGTGAGCAAAGAGATAGGTTGTGCACTTATAGGGTGAGCTCAATTGATCAAAGCAATTGTAATACCTCTATTTCATTTGATCAATTGTAATGCCTCTATTGTAATACTTGTTGCATGTGTGTTATTTCTTCTTGCATGTCTGAAATTTTTGTTCTAAATTGTGAAATGATGTCCACAGAGCAATAGTGCATATTTGTGTCTTGTTATTTTGATTAAAAATTCATGAGCAGTTGCAAATCTATAGTCTAATTTCTACATGGAATCATAGCTAGATTCACATTAGAGTAGGAAATTCAAAGTTGTTTCTCAGAGGTTTGAATTTGAATATCAGTGTAGCAAGGTTTATTCAGAGCTGAGAAGATGGCCTTCAATGGACTAAGGCTAGAGTATGCCTTGGAAGGAATCTCTAATTTTGTAGCATGGAAGGACTGCATGGTGGAATTATTGGATGATAATGGATTTCTAGAATACATCATGATAAATGTTGCAAAACCTCAAGCATATGTTGCTCATAACCTTGTGTAGTGGAATAAGATGTAGTCAAGGCGAGGATAATAATCTTGGAGGGAGTACAGGATCATAATGTCTTGAATATGCACGGAAAATAAAATTTGTTTGCAATGTGGAAAGAATAGATAGAATTGTTTGAGAATAGTAGTGACCAAAGAAAGTAGGCACTCAAGTATAAACTTTGAAGTATCAAGATGCAAAAGAATGACACAATTCCTAAGTATCTTAGCAAGTTTACACAGTGCCTTGATGAACTTGGTGGGGTCAATGTTAATGTCCCTGAAGAATACTTGGTAACCTTAGCCCTTTTGGGCCTTCCCAAGATTTGGAATAGCTATCAAGATTCATTGAATGGGAGGGAGAAACTATTGAGTTGGGAGCGCTTATGGTCCAATTTGGTACAACAAGAAATAAGGCAGAATACCAAAGATGGGACTTCATCCAAGGGTGAGGATGAAGAAAAAATTTCATTTGATGGAAAGGAAAATAACAGAAAAGGGAAGAAATCCCAATCCAAACCAAAATCTAGTCAAGGGGGAAGAATAAATATTTGTGAAAAATTGAATGCTTCCACTGTCATGAATTTGGGAACTATGCTAGGAAGTGTGCACATAAGAAGGAAAGAAAGAATACCTTAGGAGGAGCAGTAGGTGAAGCTTTGGCTTCACAGTTTGAGCTTGAATTTACCCTCATTTTGTGCATGGTCAACATAGTGATGGGGAACATGTGGCTTGGACTCAGGTGGATTGTTCCATATGACAAGCAATGTATATATTTTTTGGTGACTTGGAAGAAAAATATTTGTAGATTCACATTGAGATGGGGGAAGATGAAAGATATAGCATGACCAGGATTGGTATAGTCACCTTTCAGAGGGAGCCAATATCTCCCCTCAAGCTCAAGGAGGTTATGTTCATTCTAGGCCTAAAGAAAAATCTAATATCCGTTGCAGTTTTTGTATATTGTGATTATGATGTGATCTTCAACAAAGGAAAAGAATTCCTAAGACACATTGCCACGAGACAGGTGAAGAAGATCAGGGTTTAGGTGAATAATTTATATAAGCTAGATGTGGAGGATTGTGTTGCATTGGTCACAAAGGCAGAGAAGGTGCAGAGCCGCGATGTCGGTGAAATTTGGCATAGAAGACTTGGCCACTTGCATCATGGAACTTTGAATATCATTCAGCAGATAACCACATGCTTCCCCAAAGGAGCACTTGAGCAACAAGATGTATGCAAAGGATGTACTTTGGGAAAGTACACAAAATCCACATTCCATGATCGAGACAACAAAGCACATGTAGTCCTTGAAAGGATCTACTTTGATGTTTGTGGACCTTTCTCGATAGCCTCCAATGCTAAGAAAAAACATTTTGTCATTTTAATTGATGACTTCTCACGGAAGTGTTGGAACTTCTTCATGCGGAAGGAGGATACATTCTCCAAATTCGTAGAATTCAAGGCAATGGTTGAGAAAGAAATATGCAAGAAGGTGGAGGATCTCATGAGAGATGATAGAGTTGAGTACGTGTCGAATGAATTTAAAAATCTATGTGCAAAAGAAGGAATTTGATGGGAGTTGACAACACCCCACAACCCACAACAAAATGGGGTGGCTGAGAGGAAGAACCATAGCAGTGTGGAAGCAACGAGGTTGATGTTGCATGATCAAGGCTTACCTATGAATTGTGGGCTAAGGCATGCAACACAGTAATCTATTTGTAGAACCTGAGTCCTCATCAGATTCTTGGCATGATTACTTTGTAGGTTGATTTCTCAGGGAGAAAGTCAGATGTTTCACACTCCAATATTTTTGGAGCCTCTGTTTACTGCCACGTCTCCAAAGAAACAAGGAAGAAGCTAGAGCCGACAGCAAAATTGGGTGTATTTGTGGGTTACAAAAAAAATTCCCAAAAATACCATGTGTACTTTCCATCCTTCAAAATGACAATTGTGCAAAGGGATGAAAAATTTGATGAAGAAAAAGCAATGCAATGCTTTCTTGAGAGGGAGCCTCAAATCCCACTAGAAGATGATATTTTAACTCCAAAGGAGGAACCTCAATAAATTGTGGAGCATCCACAGTTCAGGAGCAAAGAGTGGAAACAACCACTCAAGCAGATACATCTAGAGAAGGCAAGAAAAGGAATAGGGAAGCTGAGATACTTGTGCAGGATGTGAGGGAGAATGTGGGTGCTCCTTCAAATCGGCATAGGCAAAGAATGTCATCAGATTGGTACACTGGCTACATGGATCTAATGACTAAGCTTGTAGAGACTTAGCCATCCTGTTTCGATGAAGTAGTAGAGAAACTTGTATGGGTTGATGAAATGGTGGAGGAATACGAATCCATTGTAAAGAACAATGTTTGGGAAGTGGTCCCAATGCCAACAAATAAATAAGTTGTGGGTTTGAGATGGATCTTCAAGGTAAAGCATGCAATAGACAAAAGCATAGAAAAGTATAAGGCCAGATTTGTGGCTAAGGATTACTCTCAAGTTGAGGAGATTAACTATGAGGAAACCTTTGCTCATGTAGCAAGGTACTCATCTATCAGATCAATTCTTGCTCTAGTTGCAAAGATGGGGTGGAAGATCCACCATATGGATGCAATAACAACATTCCTTAATGGAGTTATTGAGGAGGAGGTGTATATCAAGCAACCAGAAGGCTTCGTGACTTTTGATCAGGAGTCGCTTGTGTGTAGACTCAAGCAAGAATTGTATGGTCTGAAGAAAGCACTTTATGTTTGGTACACTTGGATTGATAGCTATCTCACAAGTTTGGGCTTCACCAAAAGTGAAGCAGATGCAAACCTATATCATATCTTGGTAGAAGGTAAATTGTTGATTATTGTCTTATATGTTGATGACCTGATTTTAATTGGTGATGGGTAGTTGATCAGATATTGCAATGAGGGCCTTGTAAGAGGGTTGGACATGGGTCTCATGCACTACTTCCTCAAATTGGAAGTATGGCAAGGTGATGGGGAACTATTTGTCTCTTAGGGAAAGTATGCCAACAAGATACTTCAGAGATTTTGCATGGACAATTGCAAACCCATGGAGACACCTCTAGTGACCAAATGGAGGTGTTATCAACCAGGCTGGTGGGGGTCGGGTTGTGTCAACCTTTCAACCCAGTGTAACTATTTCAAACCAACTTTAGAATGGAAGTTAGCCCTACCAATCTAAGAGGGCTCTCGCAATATTTTTTAAGAATGAAAATGGATAACTCTGGTTTTCTATTTGATTTTTCAGGTGAAAGATGAGGGAAACCACCATTGGGCATGGAGTCAGTCAAAGAAAAACAAAAATAAACAACATTATTTTGTTGCATGGAAACTGAGGCATCTTTGATTTACTAAGGTGGTTAAGTACATTCACAGTAATCACAACAAATTGTAGGAAGTTGGAGCTATTTGACATATTTCCAAGTAATCAACAAACTATGAAAACTAATAACAACAAGGGAACATGACAAGATGGGACTGAAACCAGAATGAATCTCTAGTTAAAACAGAATTGCTCCACACTGTATTTTCTATTGATTGAAAACAATACAACAATGGTTTTCACATAATCAATCCCATGTGTAGAGTCGGAAATCTACATATTTATAGGGAGGCGATCCCTTTACATAATCTTCCACTTGGGTTAGATTCAATTGACAACTATGAGATCTAATCCTATCTGATTAATAAAACTTCGAGCCTTCATAGGAATTTCTGTTACAATAGAGTTCGAATACAAATAGGAGTTGTATAGACTGTTACAATAATTTAAAGCACGACATTGTATTGTTGGAAACTCGAACATCTGGATCTTTGAAACTATTATGTTGTTTGCTATTGAAATGTCTTAAAAATGCCTCACTGTCTCTATGTCTTGTTGTCTCTTTTGTTTTGTTTCCTTTGTTGTTATTTTAGTTTAATCATTTTTCCCTCATTGTGGTTTTCGTTTACAAAGGAAAGCAGGAGGGCCACTTCTCTCAAAACCATTCATGCGGGATGGGCTACGTGGAAACTGGGTATTGGGGGAAAAGAATACAATTGGGATAGTGAGTAATAATAGTTGTGTGAATGGAGGTCGGGAGAATGGAATGGTAAGCGGGAGCGGGATCAGGTGGGAGCAGCGAAAAACTGCTTTTGTAGGGGGTAGCAGTGGTATACAATATTTAGATGGGGGGTGAGAAATGCATGATGGTGACATGTAGGGGTGGGACTGGCGGGGAGGAAACACCGCTTTCCAAAACACCCCCCCCCCCCACTGATAAAGGGAAACATGGTGGGGGGGCGAAAAAACCTGGGAGATGTCAATATGGGAAGAATCAATCTAAGTCGTTCAAATATGGGGGTGTTTAACTAATACGTGGCCTTTGAAAAGGGATAGACCTGACAGCCTTTCACAATACATTGTATAAAATATCACATCCACCAAGACTTTATTGCATCGCAATCGGAGAGGATTGGTGGAGGAGGAACTTAAGGTTGGTGTGATCCCCAATTGTGATATCGCAAGTAGCGGGGGAGACTTATTGCAATCAGTAGATGGGGAGGAACTTTACGATATCAATGAGCAGGACATGTGATATGTGATATCAGAAGAGGAGTGAGGTTTATGTGATATCACAATCGGCGAGAAAGACTTACGATTTGTGATTTCGCAATCGCAAAAGGAAGAGGGACATGGGCGGATATGGTTTCGCGAAAGGGAAAGGTTCGATTGCTATATAAACTGCGTGTCCCAACCTTTAAAATGGTTTCGATATTCTTATTAATGTTTTGAAGTATTTCAAAGGGGGAAAGTGGAAATGTGGCTAGAGTTGGAAGTGCGGCTAGAGTTGAAAATAGGAAACACGGCTAGAGTTGGTAATGGGTGAATGTGACAAGAGTAGTAAATGGGTCTACGGCTAGAGTTGGAAAGACAAAGGATGAAATGGGATGAGTGAGAGAAATGGGTTTTTTAAGAAAATATGGGAATTTCTCCAACACAAATTAGATTAGACCTGTCCTTCCTTCTTAATCTCCAAATATAAAGCACAAATACCTCCTTAAAGAAAACAACAGATAGATGAAAATATCAATGGTGGAAAAACTTAAATAATAAAACCAAAATTCATTTTAGTGAGTTATCATGGATAACATTGGCTCCAATGTGGATAGTGCGTCTCTATGGTGCAGCAAAGAACCAACAGACCAGTTGCCTAACCATTGGGTTGATCCCAATCTGAAGACTACATCAAACCCACTTCACCAAACTGAAAAGAAAACTGCAACATGTAATCTAAAGATGAAGGAAGTACTTTCCCAACAAGTTTATTTATTTCCTAATCTAACATCTAAAAATCCACCTGTTTAACTCAAGTAATATAAAATATCCAGTATAACCAGTCAAATAGTAGATTTAACACTTAGGCTTCCTGACTGTCCTTGAACAAAATCAGTAGTGGATCATATATGGGAAAATCAGAATAAAAATTGAATCCATCACTTGAGCTCACAAATGTAAGAAACTTCACCTTCATTGATGACTAGAATAGACTTGCGGTAGAACTCATCTTGAAAATCTTCAAACTACTAATCTGCAAGCAGTGGAGTCACCATGAAACTTCGATCTTCAATATTCTTTAAGAGTGGAGTCGCCAGGGTAATATCACAACCTTCAAAACTTCTAATTTCATGTTACCCTTAGGAATCGGAAAGAAGAGGCTCGAAGAGAATCCCGAAAAAAGGAGCTTTTCAGCTCCCAGCAGACACACCAAAATGTTATTAACTGGGCAGTTGGGGGTCGAGTTGTGTCAACCTTTCAACCTGGTGTTACTATTTCAAACCAACTTTAAACTGGAAGTTAGCCCTTCCAATCTAAGAGGGCTCTCTCAATATTTTTTAAGAATGTGGATGGCTAACTCTGGTTTTCTATTTGATTTTTTAGGTGAAAGAGTGTGAGGGCAGCCACCATTGGGCATGGAGTTAGTCAAAGAAAAACAACAATAAACAACATGGTTTTATGGAAACTAGGGAATATTTGGTTTACTAAGGTGGATAAGGACATTCACAGTAATCACAAAAAATTGAAGGAAGTTGGAGTTGTTTGACAAATTTGCAAGTAATCAACAAACTGTGAAAACTAATAACAACAAAGGAACATGACAGGATGGGACTGAAACCAGAATGAATCTTAGTCATTGATCCCCTGTGTAGAGTTGAAAATCTACATATTTATAGGGAAGGGATCCCTTTACATAATTTCTGTCACCTGGGCTAGATTTAATCGACAACTATGAGATATAATCCTATCTAATTAATAAAACTTCGAGCCTTCATAGGAATTTCTGTTACAATAGAGTTCGAATACAAATGGGTCATATAGACTAGTACAATAATTTAAAGTGCGACACTATATTGGTGTAAACTCGAACATCTAGCTCTTGAAATCTGTTGTGTTGGTTGCTATTGAAACCTGCCGAAAATGCCTCATTGTCTCTGTGTCTTGTTGTCTCTTTTGTTTCATTGCCTCTGTTGTTATTTTAGTTTAATCATTTTTCCCTCATTGTGGTCTGCGTTTATGAAGGAGAGCAAGAGGGCTACTTCTCTCAAAACCATTCATGCAGGATGGGCCACGTGGCAGTTGGGGATTGGGGGAAAATAATACAATCAAGATAGTGAGTAATAATAGTTGCGTGAATGGAGGCCGAGATAATGGAACAGTAAGCGGGAGCAGGATAAGGTGGGAGCAACGAAAAACTGCTTTCAGAGGGGGGTAGGAGTGGTATACATTATTTTGAGGGGGGTGTGAAATGTTGCGATGGTGACATGTACGGTTGGTACTGGCAGGAAGGAAACCACTTTTCAGACCCCCCCCTCGCTGACAAAGTGAAACATGGTGTGGGGGGGCGAAAAAGCCTAGGAGTCGTCAGTTTGGGTGGAATCAATCTAGGTCATTCAAAGATGGGGGTGTTTAGCTAATATGTGGCCTTTGAAAAGGGATGGACTTGACAACCTTTCACAATACATTATATAAAATATCACATCCATTAGGATTTTCTTGCATCGCAATCGGAGAGGATTGGCGGAGGGGGGACTTAATATTGGTGCGATTCGCAATTGCGATATTGCAATCGACGGGGGACACTTATCACAATCAGCAGACGGGAGGAACTTTGTGATATGGGTGAGCAGGACTTATTAGCGGTCAAGACATGTGATATGTGATATTAGCAGAGGAGTGATGATAGGTTTATGCGATATCGCAATCGACCAAAAAGACTTGTGATTTGCAATATCACAATCGCAAGTGGAAGAGGGAAACGTGAGAATATGGTTTCGCCAAATGGAAAGGGTTGATTGCGATATAAATTGCGGATCTAAGCCTTTAGAAGGGCTGCAACATGCTTATTAATGTTTTGAAGTATTTCAAAGGGGAATGTGGAAATGCGGCTAGAGTTGGAAGTGAGGCTAGAGTTGAAAATAGGAAACACAACCAGAGTTGTAAATGGGTGAATGTGACAAGAGTAGGAAATGGGTGTGTTACTACAGTTGGAAAGACAAAGAATGAAATGTGATGAGTGAGATAAATGGGTTTTTAAATAAAATATTGGAATTTCTCCAAAACAAATTAGACTAGACCTATCCTTCTTTCTTAATCTCTAAATATAAAGCACAACAACCTCTTAAAAAAAACAACAAATAGATGAAAAGATCAGTGGTGGAAAACCTTAACTAATAAAACTGAAATTTATTTTAGGAAGTTATCATGGATAACATTGGCTCCAATGGGGATGCTGCACCCCTCTGGTGCAGCAAAGAACTAGTAGACGAGTTGCCTGACCATTGGGCTAATCCCAATCTGAAGACTAAATCAAACCCAGTTCACCAAACTGAAAGGAAATCTACAACATGCAATCTAAAGTTGAAAGAAATACTTTCCCAACAAGTTTATTTATTTCCTACTCTAACATCTGAAAATCCACCTGTTAATTCAAGTAATATAAAATCTCAAGTATAACCAGTCAAACATCAGATTTGATGCTTGGTCTTCTTTACTGTGCTTGAACAAAATCAATAGTGGATCATATATGGACAACTTAGAATAAAAATTGAATCCATCACTTGAGCTTACAAATGGAAGAAACTTCACCTTCATTGGTGACTGGAATAGACTTGCAGTAGAACTCATCTTGAAAATCTTCAAACTATTGATCTGCAAGTAGTGGAGTCACCATGAGATTTCGATCTTCAGTATTCTTTAGGAGTGGAGTCGCTAAGGTAATATCACAACCTTCGAAACTTCTGATTTCCTGTTACCCTTAAGAATCCGAAAGAAGAGACTCGAAGAGAATCCTAGAAAAAGGATCTTTTCAGCTCCCAACAGATGCACCAAATGTTATCAACCAGGCAGGTTGGGGTCGAGTTGCGTCAACCTTTCAACCTGATGTAACTATTTCAAACCAACTTTAGACTGGAAGTTAGCCCTTCCAATCTAAGAGGGCTCTCTCAATATTTTTTTAAGAATGTAGATGACTAACTGTAGTTTTCTATTTGATTTTTTAGGTGAAAGAGAGTGAGGGAAGCCACCATTGGGGATGGAGTTAGTCAAAGTAAAACAAAAATAAACAACATTATTTTATGGAAACTAAGGCATCTTTGGTTTACTAAGGTGGATAATGACATTCATTGTAATCACAGCAAATTGAAGGAAGTTGGAGATGTTTGATAGATTTGTAAGTAATCAACAAACTGTGAAAACTAATAACAACAAAGGAACATGACAGGATGGGACTGAAACTAGAACGAATCTCAAGTTAAAACATAATTGCTCCAAACTGTATTTTCTATTAATTGAAAACAATACAAAAATGGCTTTCACATCATCGATCCCGTGTGTAGTGTCAAAAATCCACATATTTATAGGGAGGCAATCCCTTTACATAATCAGCCACCTGGGTTAGATTCAATTGACAACTATGAGATCTAATCCTATTTGATTAATAAAACTTCGAGCCTTCATATGAATTTTTGTTACAATAGAGTTCAAATACAAATGGGATTTGTATAGACTATTACAATAATTTAAAGCACGACACTGTATTGGTGGAAACTTGAACATCTGGCTCTTCAAATCTATTGTGTTGTTTGTTGTTGAAATGTCCTGAAAATGCCTCATTATCTCTATGTCTTGCTGTCCCTTTTTCTTTTCTGCCTCTGTTGTTATTTTAGTTTAACCATTTTTCCCTCATTGTGGTTTGTGTTTATGAAAGAAAGCATGAGGGCCACTTCTCTCAGAACCATTCATGCAGGATGGGCCATGCAGCAACTGGGGATTGGGGGAAAAGAATGCAATTAGGACAATGATAATAATAGTTGCGTCAATGGAGGTTAGGAGAATGGAACAATAATCGGGAGTTGGATCAGGTGGGAGCAACAAAAAATCGCTTTTGGAGGTGGGTATGAGTGGTATACGGTGTTTAGAGGGAGGGGTGTGAAATGTTGCGATGGTGACACGTAGGGGTGGGATCAGCAAGGAGGAAACCACCTTTCAGAAGCCCCGCTCGTTGATAAAGGGAAACATGTCGGGGGGGTCGAGAAATCCTAGGAGTCGTTGATTTTTTGTCGAAATCAAACTAGGTCGTTCAAATATGGGGATGTTTAACTAATACGTGGCCTTTGAGAAGGGACGGACCCGACATCCTTTCATAATACATTGTATAAAATATCGCATCCATTGAGACTTTCTCGCATCGCAATTGGAAAGGATTGGCGGAGGAGGGACTTAAGATTGGTGCGATCCCCGATTGTGATATCGCAATGGTGCGAGAGACTTATCGCAATTGATGGACGGGGATGAACTTTACGATATCAGAGAGCGAGACTTATCGATGGTCAGGACATGCGATATGCAATATCAATGTAGGAGTGATGATGAGTTTATGCAATATCACAATCATTGGGAAAGACTTGAGATTTATGATATTGCAATCACAAGCGGAAGAGGGACACGGGAGGATATGGTTTCGCAAAAGGGAAAGGGCCGATTGCGATATAAAATGTGGGTCCTAGCCTTTAAAAGGGTTTCAGCATGCTTATTAATATTTTGAAGTATTTCAAAGAGGGGATCTAGAAATGCAGCTAAAGTTGGAAGTGTGGCTAGAGTTGAAAATAGGAAACACGACTAGAGTTGGAAATGGGTGAATGTGACAAGAGTAGGAAATGGGTCTGTGACTAGCGTTGGAAAGACAAAGGATGAAATGGGATGAGTGAGAGAAATGGGTGTTTTAAGAAAATATGGGAATTTCTCCAAAACAAATTAGACTAGACCTATCCTTCCTTCTTAATATCCAAATATAAAGGACATCAACCTCTTTAAAAAAAAAACAACAGATAGATGAAAAGATCAGTGGTGGAAAACCTTAACTAATAAAAATAAAATTTATTTTAGTGAGTTATCATGGATAACAGGAGGAAAGAGGATGCCACTCTAGGTGAGGAAGTGGATGCTATTGTTTACCGGAAGTTGGTGGGTTCACTAATCTATCTTGTGAACACACAACCAAATATGTGTTATGCAGTCAACCAATTGAGCCAAGTTATGGTTAGGGAAACCAAATTATTTTGGAGGGTAGCTAAGAATGTTTTATGGTACCTTAGAGGCACTGCCCAGTTTGGATTATCGTACAGATAGACAAAGGGAGTGAATTTGTGTGGGGAGGCGATCAAACTGAAAGAGTACATCAGGTGGAATTTTCAATGTTGGGTCTGCAGTGGTTTCTTGGTACAACAAGAAGCAAATATCTGTGGCATTCAACTTGACAAAAGCAAAATACATGGCTTCCAATCAAGCAACTTGTGATGCGATTTGGATGAGAAAGATACTTGTTGGATTTTTTGGTCAAATGATGGATCCAACTATTATCTACTATGATAATCAGAGTTGCATCAAGCTCTTTGAAAATCTTGTTTTCCATGATCGATCCAAGCATATAGATATCTGGTATCACCATTTACGAGACTGTGTTGAGAGGTGGATAATGTTGTTGTAGTACATTCTGATAAAGGAATAAGATGTTGATATTTTGACAAAGTCCTTGTCAAGATGGAATTTCAAGTTCCACAGGTGCAGGATAGGGGTGGTTGATAATCCCTTTCTTGCTGAGAGAGATTGTCGAAAAATGTAGCAATAAATTATCAATTTGATTTTGCCTTGATTAAATTGAGAAAATTCAAATTTCCACATCAGCATAAAACCTGAATCACGTCAAATTGTGTGACATGGCTTATGCCACCTAGTTTACTCAGTAAATTCGAGTTAGAGGAGTTAGAGTTCAGTTATTCATGAGTGATTGCTAATTTGTAGCAATCACTAACTCAGGTTGTTTTTAGTTAAACTAGTTCAGACTTTTTGGAAGGCATTCCTTGATGTGAAGCCACTAGTTTAATTCCCCGCCCTAATCAGGGTTATATAATGGACATGGTGAATATATAGTCTTGTGAAACTTACAAAAAGCAGTGGAACTTTGGTCAAACTCAATGATCATCGAGTTAACTGATCAATCAGCCCAAAATAGCTAGTGCATGCAAAGAATTATAGTTACCCAATTGAGGTGGAGATTCCAAGGTAGTGTAACATCAATTATAGACTAGTCTTGAGTGTACAGGTGTTGCATGCAGTCAGATGATCAACCTAAAGGAATTGCACAATTCAATTGAGGGAATTTCCTAAATAATAGGGGTAATTCCTTAAGGAACAGTGCAAGGAAATAAGAGCTCAAGCTAAGACAAAATTTTACTAAGTATGGGTCAAAGGCCTTCAGTGAGCATAGAGATAGGTTGGGCACTTGCAGGGTGAGCTCAATTGAGAAAATCAATTGTAATGCATCTCTATTTCATTTTATTAATGCAAGAGAAATTGGGGTTTTTAGCAGATTGCTTTCCCCGAATAAAAATACTTGTTGCATGTGTGTTATTTCTTCTTACATGTCTGAAATTTTTGTTCTAAATTATGAAATGATTTATGTAGAGCGGTAATGTAGATCCGAGTCTTGTGATTTTGATTAAAGCTTCATGGACAGTTACAAATCTACATCCTAATTTCTATATAGACCAATTACATAAGCACTACAGCATTAGCCATGTTATAATTCAACGCACTAACCTAATCATGTGGATACTTCCAAATACATACCTGCCTCAATATCCATATACATACATGTACAATACAAGGGTCGAGCAGGGGTATTACATAATCCCTCCAATGGTGGAGTTATCTTATGTCTCTATGGTGGTGGACCTTTCTCTTTGGGAGGAAGGTTTTGTGATATTTGAGATTAATGGACAATTGGTTCAATGATATTGAATATATTGGTTTAATTAATTAATTAAAACACCCCTATGGCCCACTAGATTCAAACAAAACATCACATACTACATTAATTCTTGAGAGAAACAACAAGTAAACTACCTTGAAAGGTACCTCTTGAAGTCCAATATGCTTGAGGTGATGAAATCACCAAAGACCTTAGACTAACAAAGGACTTAGAATAATTTTCCACAACCTCCTCATAACAGTCTTGACTAGCCCAAGTGACCTTGATCATCCCCATAGGAGCACTAATATGGTGATTGATGTTTTCCTCAAGTACCATGGGGACTTCCCAACCATAGTCACCTAGGTAATATCCCTAAAGATAGACCACTAATATTTCCACCTCACAACTAAATG
This sequence comes from Pinus taeda, assembly GCA_000404065.3. Classification (NCBI taxonomy): domain Eukaryota; kingdom Viridiplantae; phylum Streptophyta; class Pinopsida; order Pinales; family Pinaceae; genus Pinus; species Pinus taeda. The sequence continues at coordinate 123,126 of APFE030534853.1, read as the reverse complement.
AATGGTGGGACACATGTGATCAAGGCCATACACATAGGCAAGGAAACTAATCCTAAAACCTCTTGAGAGATTTCTCACAGTGAGGCTTTCTTCTCAAAAAAATCCCTAGACACATGCAATCTAATCAAAACCAATACCAAGGAAGTGGGGATGTCACTCCACAAGTTCTCGATCCAATTGTGTGCTTGAATCTCATGTAAAAGGAGATTTTTATCAAGCATTTGACATGCTAGTGGGTTTACTCTCTTTAGTTGAAATGGTTTCAATTTTGTAGCCTTGAAGAGTGTCCTCTCCAAACATATTTCAAGGCTCTACAACATCATATGACTCACCATTTTTGCACCATTTTTTTCCACATAATAAACATTTATTGCCACATTTTCCTCCTACATGCCAAAAAATCATGTTTTATGTTGCAATAATTTAATGCAAATGCTTGTACTAGTTTTTTATCATCACCGTCAACTCCATACATGTGAATTAATTAATGATTAGATGAGAGCATTGATAATGATAATGTGTGATGGTGATGGAGCTATTGCCATAAATCTAATAGCACAACAAGAAATGTAAGATCAACCCAACAATGCCATGCAATAATGCACAGAAAGAAGTATAACAATTATGATCAGTAGCAATGACAACCAAAATAAATTTGAATTTATAAACCTTGTTGCATACAATTTCATCAATTTATGGAGTTGCATACAATATATATAAGTACATTATTTTCATTTACAATATACTTTCTCTACAACATGAAGTTTAGTTCCATTCAATGGTTAATAGCACGGCAAGATGGATAATAATCTATCCTAACAGGAACCCATCAAAGTGGATATTATGCTTAGTAATTCATAAGTGGAATAATTTTTTAGGCAAGTTGCTTAGCTACAATTTTTGAGAGAATATAGAATGCTAGTGTCATTATGGTAGAATTATTTACTTTGCATTTTAATCTGCATACTAATGTGACCCGAGTCCATAACTTGGAATTCATAGTCACAAAAGGAACTATTTATAAAGCCACTTGGTTAGCAATGGATGTAAAATGCTAGTACAAGGAAAGGGAGGAGTCCATGAAAGTTAGAGATGTTCTATTTAGTGAAAATGAAACAACAAAATATATAGGTTAGGGAATGAAAAAAACTATATTTTCTAGTGCCATTGGGTGACAAAATTCATCATATTACTAAATACTTCACTTGTGAAGTATGCTCTTCCCTTTGCATGATTACTTCTATTTTGTAAATAAGAAGAAACAAGAAGATCAATGTCCCTAATTCTTGCTAAAATATCTTCAAACAATAGTAGATAATTTCTAGAGAGGAAAGAGAGTCTAATAGGCACACCATGGTTTTCTATATATTTTTATTAGGGAGGCATTTGTTTGTTGATAACCATTGGAAAATTGAGAGGGATTTATGGAACAAGTGAAGAGCCCAATTTTTTAGGAAGGAATACTTACACAACATCCTTTATAGCGAGAACATAGAATTTTGTAGTAAGAGAAGCACAATATCAAGATGAAGAGAAGGTGTGAAGCTAAATACATCCTAAGAAGCTCACCACATACTAAAGGACCCTCTTCTTCACCCACGTAAATTGATGAACTAAAGCACAACACAATGTAAAATTTTTCTACTAGAGTTGAAAAGGAGATGTGGCCTTCCAGGTAACACTAGAGACTAAATCTATACCTTTTGATGCAATGACACAAATTAACAAGTTAAGAAAACAAGTTAAAGGATTGACTATAGATAAAGGCACTTGGAAAATAAATTATACATATTTTAATCCTAAAGAATACATTCCTATGGAAACCTTCCAAAGGAAATTAAACTTTGAGAAAGAAAAAGAGTTTGAATATTATGGAAGAAAAGTATAAACCATTTGGAGATTGAAAGAAGACAACAAGGAATTAAGGAAAATGTTGATAGAAATGGAAAAGAATTATGATGAAGAGTTTAGTGAAAAAGATGAAGAAATAAAAGATTTAAAACAAAAATTGGTTGAAATTGGAGAGAGAGCATATGAGACACTCATGTGTAGACCAACTTTGCCTATCTACACGATCTCTATGAAGGAACAATGGTTTAAATTGTAGATTAAAATAATTGTGTCAATTTTACTTTTTGAACAAAAATCCACTAGTAAAACCCTTTGTGGTATTTCAGAGATACTTGAAAGCGGGAATTTGGTGTGTGAGTTGTGTTTGCAAAATTATCTATTTCCCACTAATAATGTATGGAACCCCAATCGTTTCACTAGGGATATCAATTTAAGATATTTTCAATATGTTTTAGAGAATAATTTTAAAAGGGCTCATGCGCTAGAATTGCATAGAGCAAAGGAATTGATTTCTCCATTATGGATTAGGATTGATTTGGATTCAAAACAAATATATTTTCAAGGATCACCAAATAAAATTATCAAATCCAAGAATAAGAGAAACCATAATTCAAATCCAGAATGAAACAATGAATACTTTATCATCTTTTATAATAATTCAGAATGATCAACAATAGTAGTTTTCTATCTATATATTGCATTGTTGAGCTTTATTGAAACCTCAAAGAAATCATTGTAAAAGCTTTGGAGAAGAAGGAAGATAACAAAAGTAAAATTTCTTTTACAGCTCAACACTCTCCATGCAAAAAATTGTCCTATGCCTCTCAAGCACAGGGATATGGAAATTTGGTTTGCTATGATTGAGGCCTTGCTTTCCAAGGGAAATAGACCAACTTCCCCTAGCACCCTAGCTATGACAATTGATGTGTCAACTTCAACTTAGTCTATTTTATAGCTCACTCTTTTGGCTATAGTAATGTTTTTTATTGTATATGGATTCCTTTGGTTAACCTAGCATATAGGCAATATAGTTGGAGTTTTATTGCTCCTAGCTATGAAAAATCCCTATACAACATTTTTACTTGGGTAAACACTTGGTATATCAACAATATTTCTTAGTATTAATATATATAGTTTTTACACAAAGGATTTATTTTTTCTTTCATTGGTCTGACTTTCCTAGTGGTAGACCTCAACAAGAAAATGACTCATGTGTGATCTCTTTTAAATAATGAATATACCTTAAATCTTGTTAAAAAAAAATAGTATCTTTCCAATAAATGTTGGATGATCTTGGTGACACACTTAAACTAAGGGAACCAAATTCCTTGCCTAATTTACATCGTTCTTTTTATATCATAGTCGATTGTATGTTATTTTTTTCAGATAACTTTAGTTTGAATGGATAGGACACAGATTTAGCATTTGTTAATTTTATACCCCATTCTAGATTGTAAATTGGATATTATTGTTGAAATACAAAAGGAAACAAAATCACAAAACTAACTTAACGCAAATTGTGACCTCAAAATAAAAATTGTAGCCCTAAAAACACATATTGTTGCGTAGAAAACATGAAAAATCACGATGAAATGCAAAAGTGGCAATGCAACATCGCCACTTTTCTTAGGGCTAAAACTCCAACATTTTTCAAACCATGGCATTAAAAACCAAATATCATGACTAGGAAAAACATGAAAAAACACCCCCATATGTAAAAGTGGTGATGTAGTATCACTCTTTTTTCTCAAAGTTCGATTTAAACATGTTCATACCATGTAATTAAAGACCAAATGAATATAAAAAACCTTAAAAATCAACACTAAAATTCGAGAGTGATTTAGCAAGAGCAATTTATTTCTTTCTAAGGTTAAACTTATAACTCATTTCAAATCTCATCCTAAGAGAACTTAACTAAGATTAAAAATATAAATTTTCTTCCTAAACATATATTTAATCTTATTTAAGTTGACTAAGATATATATTTTTGGGGGAGAAATCCATTTAGTTGATAGTGCAAGTTTTTAGAAATAAGGTAATTAACTTGTTAAGATTACTTCTAGAATGTATGATAGTTTAGGAAGAATAAGAACCCTATAAAATACCCCAAGAAAGAAATTAGTAGTTAGGATTTAAATGGCCAAGTAAGATAAGGGTCTAAAAAAACATTATACAATGCACATAATTTTTGAAATATTTACACTCTTCTATTGATAATCAAAGTCATTTCTTATGGTTTGTGGAGTGTTAGTTCCATGTATGTTTTTGAGTCTATTATATATTTACCCACATTGAACGATTTAAGTTGGTGGAATAATCAAGAAACACATGACATGATCCTATTCGCATGGGTTTATAGATTGTGCATCAATATGGTGGGGGCCTTAAGACCCAGATGTACCTAGGAAATCCATTAGTTTAAATGCCCATGGCTATGGTTTAGCCATATTAAAGGTGATAAAGGGTTAGTCCTTTTGGGAAAAAGTGGGAGGTGGACACTTGATACCATATGGTTGGTGGGAGTTTAAATTCATTTGGTCGAAGGATAAGGATCCTTTAAGCCCATAATGCTTGTATCCATTGAATGAGATGTAGACATGGGGCTAGGAACAAATCCACCATATATTTGATTAGAGTTTACTTTAAGGAGCAAGTCATATTCCTTGGTATCATCGAAGGATATATACCATTAAATTCACAAGATTGACAATGATGGCTATCTGATGGTATAAAAAACATTTATTCTTGATGGATTGTTAAATAGACATGTGATTCAAATCCATAGTGTAGAACTATTTGTACAACTTTGAAATATCAAGGAGAAGTAAAGCCATCCTTAATATGAATGGACAATATTTCATTTATAAAGGTGGAGTGACAATCCATTTACATTGAGAAGGTATTCTTTGATAATGTCAAAAATTGCAACAAAAAGGGCTTGGCTTGATACCTAATTAGAGGTTGTTATACAATATTTTTGAAATGTATAATAAGGTTGAAGACCATAACAAAGTAAGTATTATTTAATACATTAAAAATCATGATTTGGTGTAATGAAATTTCAAATGGTTATGTTATCATTTAAGGACCATCAAATTTACCGATATAATGCATAGTTAAAACTTACATGTTGTTGTGGGGAGGCTAGAGTGGGAAGGATAATTTTCGATCCTAGTAGAAAAATGGTGTCTTAGTTTGCATGGGGACTTGGGAGAATAACCAACAATAAAGCAGCATTTTTGGCATTATGAAAAGGGCTTTATATTTCAGGTGATCATAAAATTCCTAAGCTAAATCATTTTGGAGACTCCTTATTGGTCATCCAACAATTTACAAAAATGAAAACTTTAATCGTCAATGACTTGGCCCCAACCAATAAAAGAATCCTCTCCTTGTTAACCAATTTTGAAGGAGTTCATTTATTTCACATCTTATGACTCTTAAACTCAGAGGTTGACTCATTAGAAAAAAAAGGTTCCTTTATGGCTCAAGGAATGATTAAGTTGAATCAAAGGAGCTTCTTAATATTACTTCCTTAAAATGCAAAAAAGGAGCATCTCACATTCCATTAGTTTAAATACCTATGGCTAAGGTTTAGCCATATTAAAGGTGATAAAGCGTTATTCCTTTTGGGAAAAAGTGGGAGGTGGACACTTGATACCATATGGTTGGTGGGAGTTTAAAATATTTTGGTCAAAGGATAGGGATCCTTTAAACCCATAATGCATGTATCCATTGGATGAGATGTAGACATGTGGCTAGGAACAAATCCACCATATATTTGATTAGATTTTCCTTTAAGGAGAAAGTCATAGTCTTTGATATCATCAAAGGATCTATACAATTAAATTCACAATATTATCAATGGAGGTTGTCTCATGATATAAAAAAACATTTATTCTTGATGGATTGTTAAATAAAGGTGTGACTCAAATTCATAGTGTAGAACTATTTGTACACCTTTGAAATATCAAGGAAAATTAAAGCCATCCTTAATATGAATGGAAAATATTTCATTTATGAAGGTGGAGTGACAATCCATTTACATTGACAAGGTATTCTTTGATAGGTCAAAAATTTCAACAAAAAGGACTTGGCTTGATACCTAATAGAGGTTGCTATACAATATTTTTGAGATGTATGATAAGGTTGAAGACCATAACAAAGTAAGTATTATTTAATGCATTAAAAATAATGAGGTGGTGTAATGAAATTTCAAATGGTTATGTTATCATTTAAGGACCATCAAATTGACCGATATAATGCATAGTTAAAACTTACATGTCGTTGCGCGAAGGCTAGAGTGGGAGGGATAATTTTCGATCCTAGTAGAGAAATGGTGTCTCAGTTTGCATGGGGACTTGGGAGAAGCACCAATAATAAAGACAATTTTTTCGCATTATGGAAAGGGATTGAGATTGCAAGTGATCATAAAATTCCTAAGCTAAATGATTTTGGAGACTCCTTATTGGTCATCCAACAATTTACAAAATGAAGAACATTAATCATCAATGACTTGGCCCCAACCAGTCAAAGAATCCTCTCCTTGTTAACCAATTTGAAGGAGTTCATTTCTTTCCTCTTGAACTCAGAGACTGACTCATTAGAAAAAAAGGTTCCTTGATGGCTCAAGGAATGATTAATTTAAATCAAAGGAGCTTCTTAGTATTACTTCCTTAAAATACAAAGAAGGAGCATCTCACATTCCAAGATTGACAGGACACACGCATTAATATCAACTGATAGAGTGGGACGTTGGGATCGTCCTCCCAGGATCCCCTCTCTCCTTATCTCACCACACAATTCAATCTTGGTTAACAAGTGTTTAATGAACGGGGATAGATGGCCTCCTTGAAAGTATCTGTATTATCACCTTACTCTCTTCTTAATTAAGGAAAGGAAGCTCGAAAGCATAGTTCACTACTGTAGTTAGGAGGGTGAAGCAACTTGGATGGGAAACAATCTATTTCCCTGGCTTCAATCTGTTCCAAATGCTCAGAGATTTAGAGTGAGTGACTTTGATATGGGGAAGGTAGTCTGATCATTGTAGGGTGGCTCATGTAAGGCTCAACATTGGCTTGATTTATCAATGGCCCCAGACATTAGTTTGAGCAGTTGGAATTTAGAGAAATCTATTTAGGACATTTGCAAGTTGCTCTCATGGCTTTGTAATTTTAGTTTCCCTTCCCTCCATAATATGGCGAACCCTCGGGACTTTTTGGACCTTTGCTGAGGTTATAGAGAGAATAGTCAATGTAGCTTAGGCCCTGTTGACCTCCATTGGCAGGCTTGAAGTTATGGTGGAGAGGCAACAAGATTCATTTCAACTTTTCATGGAGATGAAAATTCTTACCCACTATATGGAAACAAAGACTCACTAAATGATATAAAGGAATAAATCCTGCTCCACTCATAGAGGGTAGCAGCTTTAGAGGTATATGTGTATGTGGTTGGAGGCAATTCGAGTGGCGAGTAAGTTGTGCGTAATGCACCTCTTGGTGTGAAAAGAGTTTCTCATCCCCATGGCCTTGGCAAAGGTGGTCTCAGTGTCGGTTGACCATGGAAAAATTCATATATTTTAACAACAAGTTTGGTTTTTCCAACCTTCCTCCTTTTAATATGAATTTTGTAAATGTATAACATTGTTGGGGATTTTTTGTAAGATTAACAATTGCAAAATATTTTGTGTAAATTGGTGTATTCCCTCTCCTTCTCGAACTAAACTGTTAGTTTACTTGGACAAAGCTCCATATGATATATCTGAGTTTCTATCTAAGGAAGTTGTTCCTCTCCATATTTTGTTTTTTCTAATATAAATACATTCATACTCATTTCTTAAAAAAAAAAACTTACATATCATTTTAGTCATATCATTGTTGATATAGTTGGTAGGAGGCTTAAGTACCCTAACATCTTTGCACTATGAGTCTAGTTGAGTCTCATTCTAATGCCTTTTGGTTGTTTGAAGAAAACATTAAAAAAATCTAGAACTTTTAGGATTCACATTAGGCTTAGAGGAAACCCCGCAATATCCATATAATGTATAAATTATGTGAAAAGAGCATTTTATAAAGATCAATTTTATCTTTAACGAAAACCTATAATAACCTTAGAAATTATTAAAAACTCATATAAAATTTAGGCAATTAATATAATTCGTTTTTAATATGAAATAAAATCAATAACCACATAAAATAATTAAAATAAATGATTCTTTCCAAAACATAATTTGAAATCATAATTTCCATAAAAAAAACAAAATTAATTAAAGATAGAATACAAAACTCCAATAATTTATAATATTTCTTAATTAAATATTTAAAATACTCAAAATAAAAAATATCCTAAAAAAAAATTATAAATAACAACTTATATAAAATTATTGCAAATCATCCTTCATCATATTAAAAAAAAAAAAAACTAAAATCTAGCCATGTTTTTTCTCCACTATAAATTGAATGAACGATTAAATAAAGGAAATGATTCTTTCCCAAAAAATTCAAGAATTTTGAAAATCATAATTCCATTAAGGATATATATTGATTTTAAAACTTGTATTATACAAAGTTTTTTTTTAAATACTAAAAATAAAAAAAATATAAATAAATATTATAATAAATATTAAATAAATTTTTGCAAATCTATTATATAAAATTATTTGCAAATCATCCTTCCATAATTATTAAAAAAGAGAAACGTAAAATCTAGCCAGGTTGTTTTTCCACTAGAAATTGAACTGAGCGATATAAATAAAGGAAGGAAGCATAATTGCTAGTTGATTTAGAAAGGAAGCATAATTGCTACTCGATTTAGAGATTGAGAAGTTTATTGAATATGATATATTATTTAAGGTAGTAATTTTGTAATTGTTAATTTTGAATTTTTAATTTTATTTTTCTTTTTATGTATAAAAAAATATGAAAGTATAATTTAATTTATGATTGAATTAATCACAGTGAACTATATCTTTAAATTTATGATTGAATTAATCACAGTGAATATTGATATAATTAGGTTATATTAAATAGTATTAAAAATTAATTTAATTGATCAAATTCTTATATTAAAGATTAGTTTAATTGGTCAAATTGTTATAGTTAAAATATTTTTTTTTATAAAAAAAATCACACATTTAATTCTCTCAATATTTTTAAATCAAAAGCAATCCTTTCCTATAATTCTACTAATACAAATAAATAATAATCCTTAATTCTTTAGGTAGCTACAATATATCCTCCTCCCACCCAACACTCTAGAGTGTTGAGTCAAGACATATCCTCAAAAGATAATTTCAATAATTTCCCAAGTCTCAATTACCAAATAAACTGCCCCCAACACAACTAAATAAAATAATATTAATTTTACATTATCAAATATAACCAATCAACCAATCATTAAAACGTATCATGAATCGTGAACCACGTTAAAAAAAACTGAACTATATGAAATATTGAAATAATGTTAATTCACATTATCAAATATAATTATTCATTGAGAACGTGTAAAGAACATTCATAGTCATTATATTTCCCTTTACTTTGGCAATCAATTCTTTGGACTACGTCTTTGAACATTTTTTTTCAGGTGTTGTACTTCTCTATAGTTTGGACTGCCTTTATAGTCGTACCAATAAACTTAGTTATAATACTGACCTCCTCTATGGTGATACCATCTACCAATTTAGTTACATTATTAATGTATTGTATTTAAAATTAAATTGCATTTTTTTTTCATTTTATTTTATTGGATTCATGTAATACCTAAAATGAGGTCTTCTATCCACTACATACTTATGTAGGGAGAGAACACTGCAGCAACTTTCTAATAAGTAACTA
>APFE030534853.1:33475-101187 GCA_000404065.3 Pinus taeda | reverse complement strand
AAATCGGTTTCGATATTTAATTCTTATATTTCAAATCTTAAATGGAATACTCAACATTTAATTGGCATCATACCTAAAATAATAAACTACAATTTTTACACATCAAAGAACTCAAAATGGCTTAGCTCGTTTACAATAATTGCAAAAAGTTAGCATATCTCATTTAAATCCCTTGGATGAGGACCATTCACACTAATGGGACACCCAAAAAACAGCCCCGTGAGGAAATTGTCAATGGAGAGGCAATTTTTAGGTCAGGTTGGTAATAATATTAATATCACACTCTACATAAAGTATGGTAATAAAGTATGGTAGTATCATTTGTACAATCTATTGGTTGGGATGCCTATATGATGATTTGTCACTTGAATTTATTACTTTCCATATTGTAGGAATCATCTTTTTTCAATGTAAGACTTCAACACATGTCCACACTTGAATTGTATTCATAATTTATTAGTGGTCTCCAACTATGCTTGTCAATGTCCAATATAAATTTCTCTAGAATGCTTAGTCAATTCATTATATACATATATTTTGGCATAAAGGCTCAGGTAATTATTGTCATAAAAGGTGGGTTAAATATTGTTGTAATTTATTATTTTTATTACTTTTCCATATTATAGGAACCATATTGTTTCATATAAAGATTTACCCCATGTCAACACTTGAACCAAAGCTTACACAAGGAAAGTTACTCATAATCTAGTATTGTCTCCAACTATGCTTGCTTACACAAGGAAAGGTACTCACAATCTAGTATTGTCTCCAACTATGCTTGTCATTATCCCATATAATTTTATCTAAAAGCCTTTTAATCAAACCATTATATACATATCTTTTGGCATGAGGTAAATATTATTTCATATAAGAATTTACGATATGCTCATACTTTGAAAAGCTTACATGATACGGAAATGCATTTATAAGTAATTGCGTCCAACTATGTTTGTCAAGGTTAGATATAATTTTATCTAGAATCTCTTTTAAGTCAAATCAATATAAAGATATATTTGGACATTATTAATCGTTTTTATAGTTAAATTAATTCATCCAAGGTATTTTCCATGGATAAAAAAGAGTATTCAAAGAGTGAGACTATATATTATTATCTATATCAAAATATTTGATAATGATTTTGAAAATGAAGATTGATAATAGAAACTTTATTATGATAAATATTCTTATTTTAAACTCCATAACTTAAGGTCTATTATTGGTAAGTCATGAATGACTATACTTAAAAGAAGCAATATAAAAAAATAGCATTTCATCAATCATAACCAAAGAACTTTAGAAATTTTAAATCCATGTCCATAGATTTATAATCATGGTTAGAAATTACTGAATCTACATTTATGCATTTTTTTAAAAGATTATCATTTTCCCTCGTGATTCATATGAGATTAAGTTTTGAAATTAAAATTGAGGTTTTTTACCTATGAAAAAAGTTAAGATAAGACTTATTTTTGGGGACGATAGACAATGACTAAGAACTAAACCAACAATATCCTTATCACAATTATAAATTCTCTAAACAAAAAACATTATCTTTAAAAAGAGTGGAAATAAATTGACTTACCTTAAATAACCACATTAAAGGAAGAACATGTTGGTGTTATAAAGGACACCAACAATTCTATGCTACACCATGCTTAATATCCATGTGGGGATGAACTTTTCTACTACATATAGAATATCTTTATAGAGAACTTATGTACCTTAAGTTAATTTGAGAAACCTTGTGTTGAAAGAAGCCCTCTCATTGTACTTGCTAAACAAACCCCAATACTTTTAGAGAAGTACTATTACACCATGAGAGGAGAAGCAATGTTGTGGGGAGAGAAAATGATAGAACAAGAATGCCTCAATAATCCTATACATCAGCTTAGGTTTTGTGGTGAATGATGCATTTATGTTACTTAGATATATGAATAACTATATAGATATTGTTTGAATATATCATAATGGATATTATGATTGCATAGTTTATATATTTATAGATATAATTAATTGTGGATATTTAACTAGAATGGTTCCTTAATGTTCTAAAATTTTACATTATGTAGATTTATTTTTTTTAATTCTAGATTAATTAATTATTGGCTTTGTTTCAATTTATGAAATAACTAAGATAAGAAATGGAAAGAGTAGGCACATAAAAACGACATGCACATAAATGAACACAAGATTTATTCTAGGAAGCCTAATACAAAAGAAAACCTAACTAGAAGATGAGGCCTATCCTCTTCTCTGTTTGCTTTAGTTATAAAATATGTGCATACACAGGAATGGGTACTCCTATGGAGTTACCTTTGAGATTATGGCCTAAACGATTGCTATAGAAACCTCCTTCTCCTATATTATGCTCTAAAAATATCACTCTCAAATGTTTTTCTCAATTATGGAACAAGTACAATGGAAAGAACAAAATAATGAAACCCCTTTTCCTCTTAGTGACCTAGTATTTAACATAACATGGTGTCCAATTAGGGTTAGGGGTTTGATTTCCTCAACCCTAATTATGATAAGGTTTTTAACCTTCTAAAATCTTCTCAAATGTCCACATGTGTATATCCCCACATGTGTGAGTAGGAGGAACTAACATGGCATCCACGCGTACCATGATCGTCAACAAGGTAGGTCAATCTATGGGAAGAATAACTTGTGCATGTGATCTTTGATTAAGGAAATTATTGCATCATTGGAAAGACTTCATTCTATATATATTTTATCTTAGTCCTATATATAGGTTGCACCAAAAAATGTATTATTTGATAACTCAAAATGACCCTAGAATATTTCAAGCATTTTTCGATCCCAACTTTTCAAATTGGGATCTATTGCTAAAATATAAACTCTCCAATTTCTCCACTTTGAAAATATTGATTAAAAATATCAATATAGATAACAAATTATTTGTTAATCCATTCTAAATCAATACCTGTCTTTAGAAAATTTAAATGTACATATAGCTAAAATAAGCTTAAATGCATCTAAACTCCAGATCTATCAAGCGTCAAGAGGGATCAAATCTCTCAAAGGGCAAACCTCTTTTTTGAGTGCAAAACTTGATGAAAGGTTTGCACCTCGAGAGATTCATCCTTCTCGAAACTTGATAGATCCAGAGTTTAGATAGATCTACGTTGATTTAATTACAATTATTAATTTATTTTATTTGGTATTAAATTTGACAGAGTAATTTTTTTTAATTAATTAATTATAATTATCAGTTTTATTTTTAATATATATAATTTGACCAAAGTCAAAATGTTTACTTTACATAAGAGTATATAACATAATTTTTAAACATCTCTTCCATACTGAACTGGAGAGTGCCTTCTCACTATTTTTCTCTTGTTAATTTAATGAAAATCTAACAAAGATTTTTAAAAACTTGAGTTTAAATTGTTTAATCTATAGAATTCAAAAGCCCCAAAAATTTCCGGAATATTAAATCTATTTATACATTCAAAAATATATTTTAAACATCATCAATTAAATTCTTACATTGCATTATTAAATTTCAATAAAAAAAATTAATTTCATCTATAAATTAAAATATACCATACATATTTTAACCATAAAACTCTCTCATTCTTAATTTATGATTAACCATTATAAGGCCTATGGGTTTTGCCTTAACATTGCCCTCACTTAGATATGTTCACATCTCTCACATGAGATGCGAGGAGGGAGACAAGGTGGGAGGTCGGTCCAAAACTACCAATGACACCCAATAAATGATTATCTTAAATTATTTTTGTGGAGACAAAATGACACAGGGACCCGATAATTATAAAATAATTAATATCTCATAGTGGATGGTATTTCTAGACTCCTTTACATAATTGCTATCGATGTCATTGGGAATTGGAAGACAAGTTGAACTCTAAGGACAATAAAGGTGTTCTATTATTTCATATTGATGATAGACTTTTGAATAATTCTAAGCATATGCTTAGAACTTGAATGGATAATTCCTAATTCATTCAAATAAATCCATTTAAGATGATTATTTCAGAATAATCAAATCAAGATGATTATCTATTGGATTGATTAAAACGAGAAGATTCTTTATAATAATGAGCCTCGCAAGCAACGTTGACCAACTTTCTCAATGGGATGCTTATGCCAAACACGTGTCCTTTTTATATTGAACATTTCTTTTTATGATTGACTTTAGAAATAGACCCCTATGTTTTCTAGGTTTCTATATTTAAATATTTCATAAGGTGCATACCTAATAAGGATTTTGTATTTCCCCATTGTATTTTAAAAGTTAAAAGAAACCAATGAGAGTTGAAAAATCTTCAAAAGTGCAAAGGCCCTTCCCAAGTATTTAACCTTGTAAAGCCATAACTACTATGCATGGAAAGTCGAGAGGGCCAACTCAAAAAATAATATTTCTTTTATTAGAGTTGGTTTAAATTATAATGTTCTTAGCATATCACCATCCAAACTCTCTTGGATACGTTGTTTCAAAAGGTTTAAATAGAATTTATATATTTTCTAAGAAGTATTACCATGTACCATGTAAGTAAAAGGTTTAGGGAATGACTCTTTCTAAAAGGAGTAGTGGAAAGATCAACCATGACTAGTGTTATGGAAAGTGAAAGCCATGAATTCAGCGAAGTGAGAGTCCATATTATTTGTTTGTCAAGCACTAAGTAGGCCTTTGGCATTTTGCCTAAATGAAAGCATGGGTACATTCAATTCACCCATTATTAAGTTGAATTTCGGTAGGTACATTCACTTCACCCATTTATTAAGTTGAATTTCGATAGATACATTCACTTCACCCATTTATTAAATTAAATTTCGGTGTTGCTTTGAATCCATGTTGCCCACCAACCGGGAATGAAAGGGCATTTTTATTTAATAATTACTCAAATTTATTTTTTAATAGTTTTAAAAGGACAAAGTTATTGAGGTGGTGGAATTGTTTGCATGGTTAAAAGTGGTAGAAATATGGGTAAAAAAAATTTAAGAAGTTTTGTAGTAGTTGTGTTTGAATCATATTTTTGATGGTGGAAATGGATTCAACACCATCAATAACTTTTGGGGCACTCAAATCTTGAAGTTTGACAGTTGCAACCTAGATTTACAAAAATCCCTGTCAGATTTTATCAAAATATTGTCAAAATTTTCACGATTTTGAGGGAAAAAAAAAAACATTATGGTTAGACTATTTGGTTTTAAAAATTTGAAACATCAATGTAATTAAGAAATAAGAGCATTGGAGATTAATCCACCTTTTAAAATCCTTGTCGGATTTTATCAAAATATTGTCGAAATTTCCATGATTTTGAGGGAAAAAATAGTCTAGTTAGACTACTTGGTTTTAAAAATTTGAAACATCAATGTAATTAAGAAATAACAGCGTTGGAGATTAATCCACCTTTTATGATAAATTTTCTATTATCTTAATGCTTTGAGTAATTTATTTTGAATCTTTTTCCAAATTTCAAAAAGTAAGTAAAATATTTTTTTTAATAAAGGGATAACTTTTAAAAGAAATTAATTTTTCAAGAAATTTGTCATCAAGGCACACGCTTCATGTCTATATCATTATTAACTAACCTCACTTCTCTTATAAAAATGAGCAGTTTCATATTTATAGGAAAATATAAGCGCTTCTAAACTAACACTAGTTAAAAAATAATTAACTAAATAACATCATTATGTAGGATAAAATCCGAGCATTTTTTAAGGGTGGAAAGTATGGCCGAGATTGTTCTTTTATTTTGAGAGAAAACATGAAACAAGTTTTGAGTGGTTCTTAGATGAAAATCTATTAACTAAGCGAAGACGTTGGTTCCCAGTGCTTCAAGAGTGAACCACTTGGTAATAGGAGAGTCATTCATCATCATTAGACATATGAGTCACTCCTTTAGTTCAAATGACTACAATATAGAAAAGTTTATCCATGGCTTTCCAAATGATACATATCTTGATTTGGTAAAGTTCTTCCAAGTGTTAAGGGAACAAAATAAACAAGCAAACCATTTGGCTAATAGTGTAACTCATTTGGACAAAGGAATTCTAAGGATAAAATGGAGGGTCATGTTCTTATCCATATTCCCTAGGTTAATGAATAATAATCATAGTTTAAGGTTAAAATGAAAGGCAAAACGAAATACAAGTGGCATAGTGCATTCAAAGTGGAGAGATGGGCCTTAACACTCCGTAACTCTCAAGTACCTTCACACATTTTACCATTGATTGTGGAGTATATTTATAAATGGAGTAGAATGAATTTAGAAATCAAAGTTGGTATTATTCTAGAGTTTAGCTCATTCCATTTCACCCTAGTTTGTGTTGAATTTAAGGATGAATAAGGCTTCTATAGTACAAACCGTGCTTTTGTTCAAGGCTTCTCTAGCTTATGTTTAACTTGCAATTTCCATTTTCAAGTTGTTGGAACCTCTATGTTGGTGATTTGGGTTTGTGTAAGAATAATCCCATTCCAACCTAAGATTGGGTCACCTCATACACATTCGTTGGAAAATTTTGAATATCAAGAGAAAAGTGAAGCATAGTCGCCCTAGTCACCAATTTTCATATGAGGCTTTAAAGTTGCGTTGAATTTTGTGAAGACATGATAGGTTTGTAGATGATAATCAATCAATTATCTCCCGCCTAAATAGTAGAGCATCTAATCAAGATGAAACCCATAATTGAAGACATGTGGAGGTATTGGTGATAGTGACCCAACATAAAAGGCAAGTTGAGAAGATTAAGGCTAGATGTGACATGCTTTACATTTAGTCATGGAATTAGCCATGAGCTCTTGGTTTATGGTTTCACGTCCAAGGATATGAATTTGATTTGTTCCTAAATTTTGTAAAAAGTGAAGATATAAACGAACAAGATTTGAGAAATGTGGTGAGGAAATAAGTAGACCAAGAGAGTTCTAACTATTAAACTATTAGTAGAAATTCAACAAACAAAAAATTCAAAGTAAACATGCATTTATGTGATTCCATGTTTATTTATAAATTTTAAAATAGTTCTTAAGGTATACATGTAAACCTCTATATTGTGTTTTAGTGACAATTAGAATTAATTTAATACTCTAAAAATAATTATAAAATGTTAACAATTTATTATTAAAAAGAAATTGTAGTATAATATTGTATAATATAAATGTAATATTTCTTTAATTTTAAATCTTAACCATCTTAATAAAATAAAATTATAATATTTTATAATAATAATTAATTAGTAGCCTCAAGGGATAGCTCAAATGGTCGAGTTCCCGTTGCTAAGCACTTTCCCAGTTGGGAGGTCATGGGGTCAAATCTCCTCGACCGCCTTCGAGGTTAGGCTTTGTTAAGATTGGCCGACGGGCAGATCCCGTCGAGTGAAACTGCCCTAATATTTACCGTGGATGTAGGGATCAACGTAAAAAAATAATAATTGATTAGTTATTAAACACTAAAATAATAATTAATTAATTATTAAACACTATAATCCAATTAGTATTGTTAATTATTAATTAGTATTGTTCTTTTAGTATATGCGGTATTTTGTTTTTAATAAAAACGACCATTCAAACTTCACTACCACTCATTTGAAAATTTTATTATATAGTTTATAAAAAATTCCAAATAATAAAACTAGTTGAACTCTATGTGTTATAATGCTACCGATACTTTATATCCTCACCAAATCATAGCACACACTTTTGGAAACCCGTGTACGATATAATTTCATGCATTCTATTTTATAAAAAATATAATATGGTCAAAGTAAATCTATGATATCTAGCCCTATTAGACTTATATATATATTATATATATATATATATATTATATATAAGTGTATTATAATATATAAGGTGGCTTAAAAGAATTTATAAATTAGTTTGAAAAATAATAGAATTTTTGTAAGATTATTATAAAAATATAATAGAATTTTTTAAAATTTAAGTTAGTTGTTAAAGATTTTCAGTGCCTTAAAAGATTTTTGATGTTGAATCTATTCTCATTATAAAAATATAATTTAAACATTTAAACATTCTGATTTTTAAATTTTTTTTACAGAATTCCCACCAAAATTTGCCATCCAAATAAATCAATAGCATTAATAAACAATAAATATATTCCACGCCATTAAAATAGTACTGACCTCTGAAATGATCACGCATTCCTCCATGAAACTTGTCTTATTATAAGTCCATATAATATGAATAGTTAATAGAGCTATGCAAAGTCTCCTCCATCATTCAACATTTGAAAATCTGACCTTCTATTTGTATTGTATTCCCGGATTGGGTGGATAATTTATAATATTTTGGACCACATCTCACTAATGTGTTTGGTATGAACATGTTGGATAACGCTAATTAAGGGGTTGAACCACACGTTCAAAATGTTGGGGTGTCCCATAAGCCACTAACAAAAGGTGCCCAAATGCCCCCCAATAAAAATTCTTAATAGGGATTGACACTCTTGTGCATTCTGGTCTCCTCGGGTCATGTGAGACATTGTGGTGGGTAGGAGGATCCACGTGAAGATTCTAATCGGTTGATGGAGCTGAAAATAGATGGAAAGCCATTTCATTTTTATTTAAGCGTGGAATAAATAATTAATTAAAAGATTTGAAGGTAACATATCTAAATAAATAGATAATTTATTACAACTAAAGTGTATAGTTAAAATTAATAATTTTAATAAAATATATACTTTATGTGTAATTTTTATTATTTAAAATAATATTGGAATATTTTAAATTAATGTATTCAAAATATCTAAATATTTTATTATAGTTAATGGATATATTAAATTAGTAATTTTAGTTAAATAAATAATTTTAGTTAAATAATTGAAGAAATAAGGATTGATACGAGAACTTTGCAACTAGAGTTTCTTTATGCCCATTATTTTTTTCTTTCTTTGCAATTTTGAATTTTGAATTCTTTGGTTATGTACTATAATCTCTAAATATTATTTTTACTCATTAGTTTGTATTTAACACATTCTATATGACTGGGAGGAGGAGCTTATCGATTATTCTATAGATTCACTTGAGGGAAACCAAATATGGGCTTCACTGAAACCCTAGTTTGTCTACAAAACTCTTTTTCATCTCCCCTTGAATATGTGATTCCCTCCATTCTTAATTCTCACAACATACTAGAAGTTGATTGCTTTCTTCATAAAACTTCATGCTCCCTACTTCAGTTGCTTGTTTCTTTTGATGCCCCGTTCATAGTTGTTTTGAGCCACTTCTTTAGTACTCATTGTTTGGTATGCATTTCATTCTACATTGTTTCTTTTGTGGTCAGTGCTTCCTAGCTCTTCTTGGATTTTCAATTCATACTCATTGTAGCCCACTACTCTCCCTCACTCTATTTCAAGATTCCTTCCCTTTCTTATCAGGAAGCTCCCTCACCAGCCTCTTGTCTTCAAGGATTTATTAGGTAATTCCTATATATTGACTTAATAAGTAGCTGTGTTGACTCTAATCCCTCCCGCTCTTCATCCATCCCTAAGCTTGGCTCTAAATCTAAATCTATGGACAAAGAAAAAATCACATGAGATGTGTTAAAAGGAAGGACAAATAAAAAAATATGGTTCTTGGTGAGGAAGTGAAGTTGCATGAGATTTCTCAAATTGGAGATGATGCAATTGTGGGGAGATTTGCTAATGAGTGCATGCTATGGGACTTCTTAAGAAAGCGGAAAAAAAAGAAGAAGATATTTTTTCCACTCTTTTAGGTTATGAGACAATAAGCTTATCCCTAGCTAAAGGGTGTATGGTTTGGATTATGTGTTCAAGGGATAATGTGGATAAAATCCTCTAAACCCATTGGAACTAGGGTGCTCAAGCCTTTTTCCTAAGAAAAGGTCAATTGAGTTTGATGCAAGCTCAAAGGTCCTTGCTTTACCTCTCATCCTTTGATCGAAGGAGGTCTTGAAAGAGATAGTTAATGGCATTGGTTTCTTTTACAAAGTGGACATAAGCTATGAGTCTTCTAGTTATATGGGCATGGTAAGGATCTTGGTAAAGTACTTAAAAAATCTTTAGATATTTAGCATGGAAACTCCAACTACAAGCAAATGTTATATTATGAGGGAATTCATTTCTATTATGGGCGTTTTCACTCCTATGGGAACCTTGTTAAATATTGCAACCAGTCAACCAAGAAAAAGGTATGGAGCAATAAGGAGGAAGCAACTCAAGTTAGCCTGGCCACCTCTAGGCCAAACATAGCACCCAAACCCTTGTTTTCATGTTGGATCCAACTCATCTTGAAAATGATTCAATAGGTGGCTCTCAAGATGATCCGATATTCCCTTTAGTTTTGGCCCTGATCTCCTAATCTATTATATCTTCCTCTCCTCTCCCCACTAGTTATTTTCCTTATATTCATACTATCCTTTTTGGCTTAGTTTCTGATGTTCACCTTGCCCCAAATCTTGGTTCAACTTTGGATCACCTTTTGGGTTTGTTTGGCCTCTTTGTCCTTGAGGGCCCCTCCCCTTCCCCTCTCTCTTCTCTCTCTTCTCAAGGATCCTCTCCCATTCCCTCCCCAACAAGTCTTCTTCCTCAACTCTCTTATTCATCCTTCCCTCTCTTCCTCTCCTCTCTCCCATGTTCCTAAAAAATAATTCCTTAGATCTAAATCATAGATCCATTTCCCTAATTTTTGTGGAATTGGAGGGTGACTTGGAGTCTATGACGATGGGAATCCTAAGCCTTCTTAGAAAGGTAAGAAATCATACATTTCGAAGGCTAAAAAACAATTCAATTCATAAGTATAATATTATGGGAGACAACAATCCATTTTTGGGGATCTTAGGGGACCTACCTTAAGGACCTCTACCCCATGATCCTCCTTTCTCTAAATTGTATGGGTTTTGCTAATCCTTCAAGAAGATTGGCCATCAAGAGGTAGAAAAGAACCACAAACCATCAATTATGCTCCTTCACAAAACAATTATGGAAAGGGAACAAGTAATTAAATCTCTTCCCTAAGCTCTTCTTTGATGGGGTTTCCTAGCTATATATGTCTTTGGTTAGTCTAGAGGTTTGATATCAAGTTGAAGGAAATATGTCCTAAATATCCAACATCCATGGGATTTTTCCTCTAGCCTAGGTATTTCCCTTTTCTCTTTAGAAATCAACCTTTATTTCTTTTGTATTAATCTTTATGGTCCCTACCAATAGTGAAAATTTTTCAAGGAAATAAATCTTAAATATCCTTTGTTATCCTTGGGGCATGTCATTATTGGCAAGGTTTTAAGCTTCACATTAGAGGCTAGTGAAATTTGGGGTGTTGTAGCATATACTAATTTACTCACTACCTTTTTTTTTTTTAAGATTTGATGATGATGAGTTTCTTGACATCAAGCCAATGAAGCTCTCCCAAACCTAGAGTAATATGTGAATGGGGGAAGCTAGAATTGTTAAAAGATTGGACAGGTTCCTTATCTTATAATTTTTAGTTAAAGAAAATCTCAAAATCAAAAAGTGGGTTTTTGTTGGAATGGATCTAGATCACGACCCAATTTTGGTCAATTTGGATTCATAGTTTCAAAATCCTTTGACCCATTTAAATTAAATTCCTTTTAATACCTCCTTCAAGGATTCCTTGAATTACTATTAGATCCAATTTATTTTCTCTTCTTAGGCGCCTCCCCTCCCCAACTTAAATTTCTATAAAATTTAAAAAGAGTGACAAAAGTAGCTCAAGAATAGGGTAAGGAAAAAGGAGGGATGGTGCCACACTCAATGACATAGAGGATAATTTGAAGGTTTAATTAGAGGAAGAAAGTAGAGTCCCCCCTCCTAAACAACAAAAGGAAGAGCTAAAATCCTTGGAACCATCTCACAAAAAGGTCCTTTTGGACCAAGAAAATGAATGGAAATTTAAAAGTTGTTCGCTTTGGCTTCAAGCAAGAGATGGAAACAAAAGAATATTACAAAAATTTATCAATCATTGGAAGACCATCAATACTATCTAGGAAATAAATAGTTCAAATAATTCCATTGCTTCAACTTTCAAGGATATAGCTTTAACATGGACCGAGTATTTCTAGAATATTTTCAAGGAGGACTCTAAAGTTTCCATTGATGTAGTCATTTATGTGGTGTTCCTCTTCCAAAGCTTCATTGAGTATGAAGGTAATGTTCAATTAATGGATGAAGTTATTAAAGAGGAACTCTTAATATTCCTTCAAACTTTTCAAAAAGATAAAAGTCCTGGGATAGATGGAATTCTAGTGGAATTCTACCTAAAATGCTTCAACTTCTTTAGAAATGGCCATTTAAGGGTGGTGTAATAATATAGATCCATAACTCAAATTTTGGTAGCCTTCAATTCAAATTTTATTTCTCTAATTTCCAAATCTAGAAATCCCAACTCCTTTGATAGTCTCATACCATTTCTATCTACAATAGTTTTTATAGGATAATTACCAAGCCAATAGATAAATGTTTAAATAATTTCCTTTCTAACTTAATATTCCCCAAAGAAGTTTGGTTTTCATTGTGGAATTAGTTTGGTTAGGGAAGCTCTCCATTCAATTCACTCCATTAAGCAAAGAATAGTCGCCTTCATGGTGGATCACTCCAAGGTCTTTGAGAGATTTAGCCAGATGTATCTATGGCTAATTTTTATTTAGTTGGGATTTTTAGATCCTTTTATCTCCTAGATCATTATTTGTATCAACACCAACTTATTTTTCCTCCTTATAAATGTCTCAAAATCTCAATTCTTCAAAGTTGAGAAAGGAGTTTGATGAGGATGTCCTCTTCCGTTCCTTTTATTAGCAGAAGGACTAACAAAATTAAAACACTTTACTATTGAACTTCAGAACTTAAAATATATTACAATTGGTGTGTCCTTATCCACATCCCATCTCTTTTTGTCGATGACAGACTAATTTTTTATCATCGAGATGTATGAAATTTATGTTGTCTTAAAGAGATATGTAAACTTTTCTACAAAGCCACTAGAATGATCATCAACAAGGATAATTCATGTCTCTTTTTATGGGGACTATGAAATCTAGGAAAGAATGCCATATCACAATGTTTCGACATTCATGCATTATATATGGGAAATGTGATGAATTTTTGGGTTTTATCCTAAAGGAAAATGATTGGAATTTTGTCATTACTAATATTGAGAAGAAAATGTATGATTTGTATAATCATTGGCTCTTGAGAGTGAGCAAGCTATTTCTAGTCAAACCACTTCTAGAAGCCCTCCCACTATGCTATATCACTATGGCTTGAGTTCCAAATGGAATTTTAAATGAAATATAACAAATATCACAAGTTCTTCTAGTCATGCTTTGTAGAAATCAGGTATCTCATTCTGGCCTCCTCTAAATATTATCCATTACTAAAAATATAGGAAGTTGGGGATTAAAAAATACATTTCACTTGTCTAAATTCATGGATGCAATAAGATTTTGGAGCCTCATACAAGGTTTAGGCCTCTACCTCTAAGTCTTTCAAGCCACATACTACATACTACCCCTAGGAGTATTTGATAGATTGGATTAGATGTCTTAGAAAAAGTTCTCAAAATGGCTTTCTTATATCAAAGGCGGTCATAAACACCTTTACCATCATTAAAGCGTTTAGAATTTTGTGATCCATACTTTGATTGTGAGAATAATTTCGGCAAAATCACATAGAGAATCATTTGTCTACGCGTTTCGAACCAACTAGTGTGGTTCATCGTCAGGACAAGTTGAGGAACAAATCTGAGCGATCAGTTAAATAGGACATGCAGGTCTTTCAACGGCTATATCTGATCAGGCAACGATTAAAAATACTCTTAACGACTAGATTAGACTAGGGCCCAGTTGGAAAGGGTCAGGGTTTGATAAATAAATTATTTAAATAATATTATAATTTTTATCTTATGGTAAATCATATTTAAAGAGACCCTAGTTTAATTATATATTATTATCACAATTTTTTTTTTTCTCGATTAAACTATTCTATTATATACAAAAAACCAGAGTATAATTACAAACATGCTGTCTGAAAGATCCATCTACCTGAAAGAGTGGCATTCTGGATCAACCAAATGTAGCAGAAAGAGAGGGATACCCGATTCATTCCCTCACAGGGGCGATTGTGACCAGTAAAATCATTCCCACGCAGGGGAGGACAAAATTGACACCCATGCACGACTATAACCGACCACAAAACTAATATCCAAACAAGACTGTAACTGACCCTACGCCTCAGCGTTGGCATATTGTCGCATTGACACATTAACATGAAAGGTAATCGACACAAAGACAAGCTAGAGACAATTGGACAGATGGACATGACCAAAAAGAAAGGAAAGAACCAAAATCCCACCCGAGCTACAGGACCTGAGACCTGGCAGCAGACTAGTCCTCCGGAACCTCCTCCACAATTGGGCACCATCCATATTCTTCCTCTTCCTGGGCTTGGCCCTCTTTCACCTCGACCACTTTTGGCTGCTTCTGGTTCTTCTCCATCTGAAGGTCTGGCAATTCCGTGCCCTTCCCCTTGTCTGTCGTGGGAAGTTCAGATGTTTTGGCTATGTCGACCGGGGCCTCGAAATCCAGAGGAGCACTGGTTCTGCCCTCGTCCTGGGCTTCATCAATAAAAAGAACAGAGACATGGGCATTAATCCTTGGACGATTCAAGGGGCTGTTGAAGGTAAAAATAGCTAAACCAAAGTAAGGAGTAGCTGAAGACCCAGGTGAGCTGGCCTCCATAAATTGGCTGTGCCTGAGAGAGCTTGCACCTCCCAATTGAGGGCAATGGCAGTGACAGTGACAATGAGGGCAGTGACAGTGAGAATGGGTTTCTGCCTTGGCTGAGGGGCGCGATGACTCTCCACGGTTGGAGTCGTGACGACTCAGCATCCGCTGACGAGTCCTGACCATGTTAACAGAGCAATCTAGAGCCGAATTGAAATGCAGAAGACCAACAGGGGCATAAACAAACTGGGCAATTAGA
This sequence comes from Pinus taeda, assembly GCA_000404065.3. Lineage (NCBI taxonomy): Eukaryota > Viridiplantae > Streptophyta > Pinopsida > Pinales > Pinaceae > Pinus > Pinus taeda. The sequence goes on along the minus strand of APFE030534853.1, from coordinate 86,221 downwards.
CCCGGGGTGGAATAAATCAAACCAGGGCCAGAATTTGTTAGCACCAGCGACGGCATGGGCACCCCAGACCCTGCCCAAATGAACATGGTGATGCCTGGGTTGCCTCTGTTTATAAAACTCCAATCTCTACCTCGAGGGTCGCCTGCCATTAATGAGGCTTTCAATTGTGAAGCGGAGCCAAATTCTGCACCGCAGCCAAAGGAGGTCGGAGCGTAAATTCTCCTTGGCTGCCATCCCATAACATTTAACGTCACCTTCCAGGGGTGTCCTTCGCCACCGTCTTCCAAGTCCCCTCTATGCATGGCAGGCAGGTGGCCTCCCCTGCACCCCCGTCCCATCAGCCTATTCACATTGGTTTGCACTCGCATCCAGGGATTATTATCACAATTATTAATTTCTCAAATAAATATAATTAAACTAATAATAGACTAGGGAATAATTTTATTTTATTATTAATTAATTAATTATTTTTTTCAATGGCAAAATTATCAAATTTATATTAATATTATAATAGTAATATTATTATACTAACTACAAATTAATATTATTAATAATATTAGCCTAGGGTACATTTACTAAATAGTAATTTAATTAAAGGAATAATATTATTATTGCTACGAATTGAATGTCGTTTGATGATACTCATTATATTTAAAAGAGACTTAATTATTAAATCAGAGTAATATTATACTTAAAAATAATAATATTGGTCTAGGGTAAATAATTAATGATTATTAATTAATAAAATGATATTATTATTACAAAACTATGTTACGAAAGGAAACCAACGGACAACTAAACAAATAGAGAGGGGAAAGGCAAGGAAAAAAACGAAGAAGAGGCCAAGACAAAAGGGCTGGGATCCAACAACACCTAATCTTCCAGCCGTCATCCCTATTGAGATTCAAAGGCATTTTCTCGATCTCAAGGGCTTCTCTAAATTTACGATGGTGAAACTACGCAACTCTTGCGATAACTTGAGCCTCTTTGATATAGACATGATGTTTGGTTTTTTCGGCTTGCTCTACAAGGGTTGAGGACTTGGCCCTTCCATGCTTCAAGTCTGTTGAGTGCTCACTAATCCTCTGATTAATAGAACGACCAATTTCACCAATATATGGGGCCCCACAGGAGCAGGGAATGACATAGCACCTTTCATGTCTTTAGGGTCGACAGGATCTTTAACAGATCGAAGAGAGCTATAGATAGTGTTAAGAGGTCTAAAGGTCAAGGGAATATTGTGCCTCTTAAGAATCATGGAAATCTTATCAGTGGTTCCTTGGATGTAGGGGAGGTGTACACCCAAGATTCGATCTTTAAGATCTTTATGGATAGAGGACTTCTTCTGGGCCTTGAGGAAGGCTTTCTGACCTAGGTGTCTACTCTCATCAGTAATTGCTTAATTTGGCAAGTGGGAAATGGTAATAAAGTCCTCATTGGTAAGGAACCTTGGGTTGGATGAGAAAAAAATCATATCCTACCATCACCATTAATTATTCACCTAAGAAGGAGTTATTTCTTTATAAACCAAATATGGCTTGGAGTCCTCTTTCTAGGACACACGAGATCAATGATGTGGAAAGTAATAGAAATAGTATAGGATATGGATCCCCTTTGAGCCTCTTACAATTTAGTTTTTTATAATTTTTTCATCTTCCTCTCTTATCAAGATGATAAAATCATTTAGGCTCAAAATTATTTGGTGGATATAGTTCCAAGATCAAATATCAATCATCTATTTTGGAAATTTATGTAGACCTCTTCCTTGGCGGGGTCAAAAACTATGGAAGCTCAAATTTCTAACCAAGAACAATATTTTCATGTGGCTACTTATTAGAAATAACACCCCCACTTGGAACCATCTCTAATGCAAGAAATTCATTAGGTCCAAGAGATGCAACCTATATAAAATCAATGAAAAATATGATCATCATCTCTTTATGGAATGCCCATTTTGGAGGTTACTATGCTTAGAAATAATTTGGTCTATTGGGCTATCCATAAATTGGGATGGCCCCTTTATTGTGAATTTACTAAAAGCCTATACCTTGAATCCTCTTATAAAAGGTTTTAGAGCCCTTTCTTTATTGGCATCTTGGGGGATTTGGCTTGCTCAAAACTAGGCACATTATGAAGACATTTTCCCTTATACCTCTCATTTTTCTATACATTTTTTGGCCATTCTTGTAATATTCCTTTAGTATAATATGTCCATCCCCAAATCACCTCATGTGGCTAGTCATATCCTCACGGATTTCCCTTGGGATTTCTTTCATGGTGTTGCTCAAGGTCAACCATCAATTGGAGGAGTAAGGGAATTTATTTTTTTCTCTAACAATGGTACAATCACCTTTTCAATAATCCAGGGGATTTCCACCAATAACTATTGTGAGTCGATGCCTCCCAATATCATCCTACATTTTTCTGAATAGAAAGGAATATCAAAGCTTCATATTTATGGGGACTCTCTTCTTATGATAAACTAGATGTTTGGAGTATCTTTGTTGCAAAACTACAACCTTCAGTCATTTGTTTGGTAAATCAAAAGATCAATAAGTATTTTATCACATCTCTCTTTCTCTCATATTTTCAAGGAGTAGAAATCATAGGCTAATAGGTTCTCTAAAATTGGTGTGGAAATGGATCTAGGAGTCTAGGAAATCTTATCATATCCCCAAAATGGTTGCCCAACCTTTGTTCAATCATCTTGGCTCCAAGTCTAACTAGTCCCTCCTTTGTATATGATTTCAGATATGTTCCATTTAGTGGCAAGTAATTTTTTGTACCACTAAAGAACCTTTGGATGGACTCTTTATAATTATTTTAGACACACTAGAGCCTCTTGGAAGATAAATCTTGTGAATCAATTTTGTGAAACATTTGAAGGTCCATTATGATAGTGTAAAATTTTGTTCTAAATCAATGTTTGATATTTTTGGGAAATTGAAGTCCCCCTTCTATGGAAATATCCCCTCTAGAAATCCTTCAGGCCCCCATTTTTTTTTCTAGTGGACTTTGGTTACACCCATAGGAATGCACAAGCATTCATAAATTTATTTATAATTTTTTATTTTTATTTTTTTATTTTTATTTTTTTTTTTTTTTTTTTTTTTTTTTTTGACTAGAGGATCGGCAACGCGGGGTGGTATCGTACTCGCGTTACATGGGTCAAGTCCCATCGCCTACCTTTATAACCTCTAGGAGGGCTGCAACAGCCCGCCTGCACGTCTCCCGGGTTTTCTTGGGGTTTGAACTCGTGACTTGCATAGCTGCACGAACGACTTAGCAAATCGTTCGCTTGCCAATAGACCATACCCCTGCGGGCCAAGCATTCATAATTTTAATTTTCTTTTCATAATAAAATTACTAGCTTTTTTCCTTTGAAAAATATTTTAAATATTTTAATAGATATATTATTTGATATATCTTTTAAATATATTTTTTTAAGTTATTCTATTTAAATATTTAATTTTAATAAAATATAACTTTATATTAATATTTCACTTACATTATTAGTAAATCAACTAATATTAAAAATTTTAAACCAATGTCCTTAAATATTGGAGTAGTTTGTGTTCAATTTAGGTGGTTGGGAGAAATGTTGTTATCCTCCCCACCTACATTTAATTGAACATGTGAGATGTTCAGCTTATAATGAGTATTTTAGAGAAAAAAATATGTGAAACGTAAAAGATATCCCACAGCTACTCTCTTATATGATAGATTCAAAAGTTTGAATTAAATCTTTAATAAAGTTATAATCAACTCTTTATTTTCGAAAGTTTTTATCTTATATTACTTAAGTAAAACTTAATATTAATAAATTTGAACTAATTATAATTGTGAAATTTAATTTATATGTTTATAATTTTTAATCAAGTTTTAATAATTATTTGAAAGGGTGCATTATAAATTCCATATCAATTCAACATTAACATGTATTATTTTAAATAAAATAATAAATATCAATAAAAATTAAATATTTCAATGTCATTAACCTTTAATTAAAAAGTAACATATGCATATAGAGAGACTTCTTTGATCCTTTCACTCTTCAATAGTAATACATTTAAATCTAGAACGAATATATGTTTGCTATCAGTCCCCGCAATGGATCTCACTTGGCAAGCCCATGAAATGTAAAGTAAACGTGAGTACAAGGTCCCTGCTCAAATCCCGTAGATGTTTACCTATGGTCGTGTCTTGGGGGTGGCATGAATCCACCTAGGGTTATAGTGGTAGTGGTTGGAATGAACCTTATGTCACACAATGATATCTGTTAGCTATCGAGGTTACTATAAAAGTGTTTACACAATTTTTAGAGTGCTTCATGATATTTGGGGTGTATGGTGTAAGATCAACCTCTTAATGTTACGATCGATTCACACATTGGAGATGGTTTATGCAATCATTGTTTGACCTTAATTGGGTGCTTTCTCATGACATTACCTTGAAGCTTGGCATGTACACCCTTGAAGTGTGGTGTTCTACATGTGTAAGTTATCATTTGTTGTTGTAGGTTTCTTCTAAAGGCATAGTATGTATTATTTGCCTCACATAAATTTCATATACATAGAAAAAGGAGGGAGTCCTTTAATGTTTAATCATTCTTAGCACTAGAATTATGTTAGAGATGTGACTGAGAGGAGTGAAATAGTCTTCCTTTCTTGTATGATTTGTCTTGCGTACTTTATCTCTCTTATCTTGGAGCTTCTTACAGAATATTTATTAAGAGTGTTAGGGTTTCATCCATTAGAGACATGGATATTAGGGTTTTGAGATGAAATCCTAGGTTGTACTTATTGAAAAGAGGAAGAAAATGAGACATCTTTCATTGGACAACGAGATTTGTGTGATGCATCTTGTTGGATACCAAACTACTTTTTCATGGTTTTCCATGGCTTGGGTTTTTTAGAGTTAAAGGATTGTACTAGCTTTGGAATAAGGCTTTCAATGTATGAAAACTTCATATTTATGCATAGTAATGAAGTTTCTAGTTGTCTAAAACTTTTGTAGCTCTAGATGTGATTTAAAACCATCTATTATCCATAACTTCTTTTCATTTTGTATCACTTATATATATGGTTGATTTGACATAAGATAAGGTTATCATTGTTATGTTATTTAACATTTATATTGAATAATATAGGGTATATTTGTTTATGTATGTACAATAGTATAAGTGATTTTGAAATTTGTTAATTATGTTTGATAATATCTCCCTACAGGGATAATACTTATTGTCACGTTTTGGTATCTTTTCTTTTGAATTTTATAGTGGAATGTGGTTTTGAAGGGTTAAAATATTGTATATTATTGATGCTTTATTTATATTTCATAACAACCCTAAGGCTAAAAAATCATAAGGTTAAGGGTTGGAAACCTCTAGTTAAAAGGTGAACTTTTCGAATTGTTTAATTTACAAAATTTCTCAAATCTACACATTGTCCTTGAGAAAAAGGAATGCCTAATATAACATACAATTTAGAGGAGATTGAAGATGAGGTTTACTATCTTATAAGGTTCCATTTATAAAATCATATTAGGTGTGCCTATAGTGGTAATTTCAATAACAATTTGGTTCATGAAGTCCTAAATCAAGACCACCAAACTAACCTAGGATATTTTATTGTCAATATGAATCCACTTCAAAATTAATGTCTAATAAACTTCTCCCAACAGTTCCCAAATTCCCTATTTGGTCACCCGTCAACTTCTTTGTTCCGGGAATTCTTAGGTGGATGGACCCTCTTCTATCTCCTCATTGGCCCTTAGCTTGTCTTCCAATCATTGTTATTGTTGATTCACTTTATCTCAGTGCCTAGTAACTTGGCTCCCTCACTTTAAGCACCTTTCTATATATATATCTTCAGGCTCACAACGTCGGGCTGACCTGGCTATGGGCACTCCCTTTTCCAATGAAAGCCTTTACGAAATTGTAGGCCATGTAATTTTGTGGGTCACCCCCTTTCATATCCCTCGCTTCTAATAGGGATGCGTGGCGACACTACTATTTCATCCCATGTCACTCATCCCACTACCTTATGCATGTACCCTATGCCAATTCTCTAGGGTGAACCTAAGAGGATGACTTGTTAGGTGGGTTTGCCTTTGTCTAATCATGAAACTCCCGAGCTAGCGTGGTTGCCATCTCATCTCTTTTGGTCTCTTCCTAGTTAGTTCCTATTGCCTCCCTAGGAAACCTTTCAAGGTAACCCCTATGGGCCACATCAACATTTTCGTGACCAATCCCGTAAGGGTAAAATCGACTGCGCCAATACGAGGCTTTCTCGGCTAGGGTTTTGATCTACTACAAGACTAGGTTTTATGATTATTTCTTATAAGTTTAGGGTTTGATCCCCTTGTGTCGCAACAATTTTTTCATTCTTTCCCCATGCCATGGTTCGGTTAAGGGGCTTAGGCCTTGCCCCATGTGACATCTCAGATGGGCATCCTTGAGATTTCCCCAAACATGAGTGTTGTTATTATTCAATCTTCCTAGAGCCAATATTCTCATCCACGGCTCTGTCTCAGAGGTCCGAAAGACCTCCATATCATCTCCATGGTTTCATGCCAATGCCAATGAATTATTAAGGCATGTTGTGGTGATACCACTGTTGAGCTTGGGAGAAAGGATCTCCCAAGAGTTCCTGGCCTGCTTTCATTCCTTGTTCTCAGATAGAGAATTCCATGCATGCTGACGCGGGCGCTCCAATGATCATTACCTACCATGGATTAGCGTGGACTCCTAAGAGGTCTCCACCTCGCCTTCCATGCACCAATAGTTCCATAATTCATGACGAGCCTAGAAGTAGCTCCATGGCATTATATAGAACCATCCAATATCTCACTAGTGGCACAAAGATGTCAATGAAAGACATCTAGCCTACTCAAAATGCAAGGTTGAAGGCCATTTAGGTAAATATGATGGCCTCATATGGCCCCAAGGGAAACAACCCTCAATGCTCACACAATGCCTATTGTGGCAGTATCTTGTAACTTAAGAAAATAATTGGATGTGAGTGAGTGCAAAACCGTTGAGCAGACAGTCTTCAATGCAACTTTTTCATAATAATAAAGGGTCTCTAAGACCATTGTTTCAAATTGTATTCCACGGTCTTATGCATTTTTTTGTGGCATGAAACATAGCCTTATGTTTCTCTATTATTAATTTATGTATTGTTCTCATTATAGTTATGCATTTCGTTTTGGGTAAGTTTCAGTTCAATGTTAAAGCTTGGTTCTTATTATTATATGGTTTACTACACATTTGTGCCTTTGTTTTTCTGTGATCAACACCGACAAGTTATTTGCACAAAATATTATTTCTAGTTTAGATGCTCATGCTAAGTTTATTTAACAGTATCATTCGTTTTATAGAACAACACACACACACACATAAATATATTCAGTGTGTTCATCCATAACATATTTGCATAAAATGCATCCACGTATTCATACATGAGCAACATGAATACAATCCCAGACTCCATAACTATCTCAGTCAAGAATGTATCATGGTTCATCAATAGAAAAACAATTACAAGCAAATACTTATTTTTAAACTTGCAAGGAACCCAAGTTTGGGACAAGGACTCTCCACCCAATCGTAGATAGTTGCAGCCACACTTACTTGCAGTTGTCACCCCCGAGCCAGATTCCAAAGTCTGAGGGGGATGTTTTCTTGAGAACTTGAATACTATCTTCCAACTGAAATAGGGACTCCAGATGGCACATTCCTCAATCCCACTAGTTGTCTACCACTCCTTTATCAGGAAGGCAGCATAGAAGTACTCTACGTCACCACCAGGTGTGCACACAATGATTCACCCCCTTTTAGGGAGTTCAGAATCCACTAAAACAATAGTGCAGTCACCACAAGTCTTCAACATGGTCTTCCTTTTATCTTTCTTTAGGAAGGCCTCTTCCCAAGTTGTTACTAGGCTCCAGAGTTTTCTATCTCAACCCACAACCTCCAAGGGACCCAATTTATTATAGTGCTCCAGAGATTCAATCCCAACCCACAACCTCCAGGGACCCAAGTTGTTACAAGGCTCTGGAGACCTTTGTCTCAACCCACAGCCTCAAGGGACCCAAGTTGTTACCGGGCTCCAATGATCCTATCTCAACCCACAACATCTATGGAACCAAGTTGTTATAGGGCTCCAAAGATAAACAACTCAACCCACAACCTCCAGGGAACCGAGAACCAATCCCCTTCTTTTCTCTTCTCTTTAGAGTTTCATGTTGATCTGCTCTCACTGGGTGCTTCAACTGCTCTTTCTTCTTTGTCTGCCTCTAGCCAACATGTGGTCAAATGCCTCCCCCTAGAGCTTCTTGACAATGGTCTCTTTTTTTTTTTCCATTTACTCTTACATCCTTTGTTGAACCACCATGCACAGTCTCTCTACTGGGTTGTTTGTCCTCTTTTCTTGTTGTTGTTTCTCAAGCAACATGGGTCTGTGTATTTCTCTTACATGCCATTAAATTTCAAGAACTAGTCTCTTAAATTCCTGCACTAGCCAGTTTTAATGATTTTCCTACAATTCAAGTTTCTTTCATAATAAACCACAACATCCCAAGCATGGAATCCTCCTCCCCAAATCTAGAATTTGTGTCCCTTGAATCAGTCCCATTTTTTTTTTAAATTTCACATACAGAAAAATATTTACAAAGTATTTTATGAGAGGGCCATGTGTGGGGTTTTCATAGTCCCCTCCTCCATGAGGGAACGCTGCCCTCGGTGTTCATCTGCCCATATGCAACACCATGAGCAAAACACAACACATATTGTTTCATGGAGATTTATATATTGATATCTATATAGTATTTAGAATCATGCTCACACTTGACTTAACTGCTAAACAAGAAGGGATAATTAACTTTTATGGAATCAGCCATTTCCCACATGGCCTCCTTTGGCCCAAAGTGATTCCACTACACCTTGAATTGTTCTATGGCTCGATTTTGGAGCATGAGACTCCTTCGATCTAGAATGTACATTGGCTATGACTATAACTCTCCCTCTGGTTTCACCTATAACATAGAGTAATCAATCACATGAATAGAATCATGTACATCCCTTTTAAGTAAATAAACATGGAAAACATCATGAACTATAATTGAAGGAGGTAAAGCCAGCCTATAAGCCACTGGTTTGATCCTCGCAAGGATCTCAAATGGCCCAAAATATCATGGTTCCAACTTGGAAGATGTCCCAATCCTCAGGGAACTCCTTGGGCTTAATCTTTAGATAAACATGCTCCCCAACTTGGAACTCTTTGTGCACTCTATGTTGATCTGCATTTATATTTTATGCCTATCCGGTGCCACTTTCCAATTCTATTTTATGATATGAAGTTGCTGCTCCATATCCTTGATTATATCAGGCCCTACATGGACCCTTTTCATTGGATCACTCCAGCTAATAGGAGTGTTGCAACTATTGCCATATAATGCCTCAAATGATATCATCTTTAGGGATTCTTGGTATCCATTGTTGTATGAAAATTCCACAAGTGGAAGATATTCTTCCCACTTCTTGGGTTGATGCATTACATACATTCTTAACATGTCCTCGATAATTCTATTAATCCTCTCTATTTTCCCATCTGTTTGAGGACGATAGGTTGTACTAAATTCCAATTATATTCCCAATCGTTCAAACATTTCCTTTCATAACCTGTAAATGAACCTAGCATATCTATCTAACACAATCTTATTGGGAATTTCATGTAGCCTCACAAACTCATTTATGAAAATTTGTGCAACGTCACTAGCGGAATTAGTGGATTTGACTACTACAAAATGAGCTACCTTTCTCAACTTATCCACTAGTACCATGATTGTTTCATGTCGCTTGGATGTTTCATGCAATCCTGTAATGAAATCCATAGAAATTACCTCCCACTTCCACTTTGGAATAGGGATAGGTTGCAAAAATCTTGCTAGATGCTTGCACTCAGCCTTTACTTCCTGGAATTCCATGCATCTTGCCACAAAGTCATACACCTTCTTTTGTAAATTCAGCAAGTAGTAGTGATTTTTAATGGTGGCAAAGGTCTTTTGATACCTCGAGTGGCCTGAATAAGGCTTAACATGGAATTATTTCATTATCAACCTTTTCATTTCATCACTATTAGGCACATAGATTCTACCTTTGAACCTGATTAGGATGTCCTTAGTGAGGTGATATTTTTCATCCTCAACACTTTGTAACAACTTTTCTTTCACTTTATGATATTTCTCATCTTGTATTCCAACACTTTTCACTCTTTCTATTAGATCTGATGTGTAGGAACTTACAATTGCCAAGTGATTTACTTGGATTTTTCTACTCAAAGCATTATGAAACTTGTTCTCTTTACCTTTAATATAATTAATTTTAAAGTTGAATTCACTAAGTGTAGCCAACCATCTTGCTTGCCTGGAATTATTCTTTGGTTTCTCAAACAAATATTTGAACTCACTATGGTTTGTCATGAGCGTAAATTTCCTTCCAAGGAGGTAATGCCTCCACATTTTTAAGGAATGAATGATGACATAAAACTCTAAATCATTTGTCACATAATTCACCTCATGCTCATTCAACTTTCTAGACTCATAGCATACGAATTTCCCTTTCTGCATCAAGACTCCACTAGGTCCCTCTTTGAAAGAATCTGTACGCACCACAAAATCCTTGTTAGGATCCACAATTCCTAACATTTTTGCATTAGTAAACAACTATTTTAACTGCCCAAAGCTTTTTGCGCATTGTGCAGTCCACTCAAATATTTTTTCTTGTCTTTGAAAGGTTGTAATAGGATGGTCTATCTTGGAGAAATTCTGGATAAATCTCCTATAATATCCTTCCAGTCCCGTAAATGATCTAATTTCATCCACATTATTTGGAGTTGGCCACTCCATTATGGCTTTGATATTTTCATGATCCATTGAGATTCCTTCCTTGGAAACGATATGCCCCAAGTAATGTATCTGTAACTGGAAGAAGTCACACTTTCTACGATTTATATAAATCTTATGCTCTCTCAACAATTGTAACACTACAACCAAATGTTTCTCATGATATTTTTCTATCTTTGAATATACCAATATATCATCAACAAATACAATGAAAAAATTGCCCAAATAAGGACATAACACATTGTTCATTAGGCACATGAACATGGCAGGGGAATTGGTAAAACCAAAGGGTACCACTACGAACTCATAGTGTCCATATATTTTCCTAAAATTGGTTTTATGAATGTCTTCCTCCGTGGTTCTTACTTGATGGTAGCCTTACCTCAAGTTAATTTTGGAGAAAAATGTTTCTCCTCTCAACTGATCAAATAGGTCATCAATCCTTGGTAATGCGTATCTATTCTCGATGGTCACTTTATTTAGCTACCTATAATCAACACATAATCTAAGGGTTCCATATTTCTTCTTTAACAATACTGGTGCTCCCCATGGGGACACACTAGACCTTATGTAACCTTTGTCAAGCATTTCCTTTAGCTGCAATTTCAACTCAACCAATTATGGGGTGCTCATCTTATATGGAGCCTTAGATAATGGTGTTGCTCCAAGTACCAACCAAATAGAGAAATATATCTCTCTGTGAGGAGGTAATCCAAGAAACTCCAATGGAAAGACATTTTCATGTTGTTGCAAAACATGGTACTTTTGTAGTAATTCAACTTCCTCATCTTCTATTTCTCCATCAATTCTGAATCCTTGGAAACTTGTACTACAAATAACATACATCCTTTTCTACTATTACATTTGGCTTGCATAGTTGTGATTAACCTCACTAAAATGGGATCTTTCCTTCCTTGAAACATTCTTTTTGTTCCTTGCTCATTTAAGCATTCAATTGATTTTTCATAGCATTCCACCTTGGTTTGGTGTAAATGCAACTAGTTCATGCCCAATAATATTCCATATGCACCCAATGGAAATATATTCAAATGGGCTTATGTTGACATGCCACTGAGTTCAAAGGAACAACACATGATCTCATCCAGTGGATGATTCTGCTCTTTGTCCTAGTTGCCAACTGAACCAGCCAAGGTTCTTCATGCATTCCCTTGCCCAAATATCATTTATCAACAATATTTGGGCTGAAATAGCTATAATTAGAACATGGATCAATTAAAATAAAAATGATTTTCTCTTGTAGCTTACCTTCCATCTCTATGATGAATTCTTGGTGATCTATAGGCTGTTTTCCATTACTGCATAAATTCTTGGCATACTCTTAGATAATTCACCCACCATGCTTGCCTCTTGAGCACTGTAAATCTTTGGCCCAACATCCTGTAGATGAGGAAAACCTCTCCTCCTATGGTGCCCACCAAAGTCCAACACTTGAGTGGCTTTCAACCTTAAAACTTGGGTTTTACTGAAATTGTCTTGTATAAGCTCAGTGCTTACCTTCTTTCATTTCTAAACTTTTCTTGTGCCAATTCTTCTTATGTCCAGTGTTTCTTTTAGCCTACCAATTTATTTTAATATCAAGCTTTCATTTTTCATTCTCATAGCAATGTGTTAGCTTCTTGATAACATCTTTCATGGTTTGGGGTTCCAACAACTCAATTTTATTCTTGAATGCCATAGGAAATCCGCTGATGAATATCTAAATTTTGGATTTTCATCCTTGAGATATGGAAGATACCTTAAGAGTTCTAAAAACCTAGTGACATACTCATCATTGGTTAACTAACCCATTTTTAGTTCATATAACTCTCTTGCCTTACTATCATAATAACATTCATACAAGTATTTCTCTCTACAAAGTTTTTTCAAACTCGTCCTAGGTCAATTATTTCTCAACAATACCTCCAATGTACTTCAAATCCTCCAACAATATGTCTGTTTTTCCCTTCAGGCTATAGGTAGCGACTCTAACTTTCATATTCTCAGAATAGTCATGTATTATGAAAAACTTCTTCACTCCAAACAGCCAAGCTTCTGCATCCTCAGCTTTCTTCATATCCCCATCAAATGTGGTTGGCTTGGATTTCTTAAAGTCCTCATGCATGTCATCATTTCATTTGTTTCCTAAATTATGATGATGGTGAGAATGGTGGTGCCTTCGGGCAACATAACTAAACATTATACTTGAATAATGCACCTATGTGCTAATCCCTACTCTTGGAATTCTCAACAACTCACCTCCTAGCACAATGTCCTCACTTACTTGTCTGTGCCTCTTTCTGTACTTGCCACCATCTACTGTATTAATTTTTTTTCCTAGCTCATGGAGGCTTATCCTATCTCTATGACTGGCCCTCAACTCAGATTGCCTTTGTCTCTGCCTATCTGAGAGACTCTGTAGAATGATTGCATTGATCTTTGCTTGACTTTCTTAGGCTCTTACCAACCTCTCATTTTTGACCTTAAAGCTTCTCACCTCAACCCTCAGTCTCCTCAAGGTCTCTATCCAATATGGGGAGTGATTCCCTCCCCATCAGCCAACCAATCTCTCTTCTTCATTAACTCTGATCTCATCACTTCCATGCTCTGATCGATCAGAACTGTACTCAACCATTTTGGTCCTCATTGTTATAACTGCTCTACTTTATGATGCTTGTGATGTGTTGTCAACCATTCCCATTGTTAGAGATTTCAAAATAATAAATAAACACCTAATCATGACCATGAACTTTCATTCATGTTTTTGCCATGGGTTTTTTTTGTTGTGAAAAAATAACCATGCTAGTGTGCAAACACATTTACAGATCATATGCATCAATCATCTAGTGTTTTTATCATCATAATTAATAGTGAACAACATATTTATGGTCATAACCCTAATCCCACCTAGTTGTTATCAACCAAACAATTCACATTAACACAAGCTTAACATCAAGGCAACAATAAATAGTTCATATCGACTTTTAACACCTAACAATTAATTAGCCAATTCTCAAAATTATCACTTGTTCATGATAGAGCCCATCTAGTCCAAGTTTCAAACCCGAATGCTCTGATACCTCTCTGTAACGTCACTCAACCCAATAACCTCTACTTCTTGCACTAGCCTATGCCTTCTGGGTGGTTCCCTACGAGACATGTCACCCCTCTTACATTGTCTTAGTAGTTCCCAAACTTCGTGTTTGGTCACATGTCGACTTATTCGTTTTGGGCTTACCTGGGTGGATGGCCCCTTTGCTATATCCTCATTGACCCCTGGTTTTTCCACCAATCGATGCTATCGCAATTCACTTTATCCTAATTCCTAGTAACCCAACGACATCACTTGAAGCACATTTCTATATATATCTCTGGGCTCACAACGTTAGGATGACCTAGTTGTGGGCCCTCCATTCACCAATGAAAACCTTGCTAGACTTGCGGGTGTGACCAGTGCTATCGGTGACATCACCTTATTTAGTTCCTCTCGACACACTCCCAATAACATCAATTTGTTATCCATTGGCTTCATTCACGGGGCTTGCATGGATGGTGGGGTTGTATGGCCTCCTTTCCCATTGAACCCTAGCACCATCTCTCCACATCCACCATTGTCACTCCCATGTCATCTCTCTTACCCTTTCCTAGCTCTCCACCGCATGTGCCCTTGGATCGCTCTAGTTAGAACTTCGGATCTCACCTTCAGGCCATGTAATTTAGTGGGTCATACCCTCCCATAGCCCTCGCTCCTGATTGGGACACATGGTGACATTTCCATTTCATCTCGTTTCACTCACCCCTCTCTCTTCTACATGTATCCTATGTGAATGCTTCGAGGTGAACTTAATGGGATGACCTGTTAGGTGGGTCCACCTTTGACCAATCACAAAATCCTTGGGATAGCATGGTTTCCAGCTCATCTCAGTTGGTCTCTTCCCGATTAGTTCCTATTGCCTCCTTGGGGAACCCTCTATGGTAACTCTTTTGGGCCACGTCAACATTTTCACAACCAATCGCATAAGGGGAAAATTAGTCACACGAATAAGAGGCTTTCCTAGCTAGGATTTTGATCTAAATTAGGACCAGGTTGTTTGATATTTTCTTATAAGTTTAGGGTTTGATCCCTTTATGCTGCAACAAGTTTTCCATTATTTCCCCATGCCATGGTTCGATTTAGGGGCTTAGGCCCTGCCCCACACGACATCTTAGATGGGGATCTCCACGATATCCCAAAACATGAGTTTTGCTACTACTCAATCTTCCTAGAGTAAGTTTTCTCGACTATGGATCTGTCTTAGAGGTCTAAGAGACCTCTAAATAATCTCCACGATTTCATGCCAACGTTAGTGACATTAAGGCGTGTTATTGTGCTACCTCTCTTGAGCTTGGGTGAAAGGCTCTCCCAAGAGTTCTTGTCTCTCTTGCATTCCCCATTCTTGGAAAGGGAATTACATGCATGCTAACGCAGGTGGTTCAATGACCATTACATACCATGAGCTTGGCATGGACTCCTAATAGGTCTCCACCTTGCCTGCCACATGCTGACAATGCCAGAATTCATGATGAGCCTGGAAGCACCTCCATGGCATTATACAAAACCTTTTGGTGTCTCACTGGTACACTAGGATGCTAATGAAATACATCTATCCTATCCAGAATGTTAGAAAATTATATATTACATAGCAATGGAACACATAAAATATTGTAGAAATATAAACACAGAAAAACGCATAAAACAAGAGAGACATAGATATACATGGTTCACCCAGTTTGGGCTACGTCCACGGAGAAACAACCAGTCATTCCTTTTATATTATCCAGCAAACTAAAGAGATACAACCTATAGCAGATCCGTTGTAACACCCTCTTTGCTCTCAATCTCCTCTCTCTTTCTCACTCAGAATACATATCTACATAGACGCAATACACTTCCCTCATATATAGTGAGGGGTTTCCTTCTAGGGAAAAAAACCCTAAATTAAACATAACTTCTACCATCAGATCTCCGCCTAATGAACGGCCCAGATTGACTAGAAATTACTATACTTTTATAAGGAAAATTTACATCTATTCTTAGCTTTATGGGCGCTGCCCCTAAAACCCCCCACCAAGGGGAGGCTCCCCAAAGGTCACAGTCACCCCCCCCCCAAGACCCCCCCTGCAACAAATATTTTATGGGTGGCGTTGCCGCCCCATTTCGAACTAGGGTCCAATGTGGCAATACCTTTGAATACAGAAGATAATCAGGCTCCACACCCAACACAGAATGCAAGGCTAAAGGCCATTTAGGTAAAGTTGATGGCCTTCTTTGGCTCCAGGTGAAACAACCCTTAATGCTCATGCAATGCCTACCAAGCGAAAAGCAGCTTGTAAATTAAGAAAATAAATGGATGTAAGTGAGTGCATACCTTGTTGAGAAGACTATCTTCAATGAAAATTTTTCATATTAATAAAGGGTCTCTAACATCATTGTTTCAAGTTTTCTTCCAAGATTTTATTGTGTTTTCCGTGGCCCGCAACATGGCCTTATTTTTCTCTATTATTCATTTATGTGGTGTTCTCATTACAGTTAAGCATTTCATTCGGCTTAAGGTTCAACTCAACACTATATATTGGTTCTTATTATCATATGGTTTATTACACATTTGTGCCTTTATGGTTCTATTATCAACACCAATAATTTATTTTCACAACTTCTTATTTCCAGTTCAAAAGCTAATGCTTATTTTATTGAATGATACCATTCATTTTAGAGAACAACACACACACACACACACACACACACACACACACATATTCAACGTGTTCATTCATAATGTATCTACATAAAATTCACCCACATATTCATACATGAATAACACAAATATGGTCCGAGAATTCAAAAGTATCTTTGTCAATAATACATCATGGTTCGTCAACAGGTAATCAAGTACAAGCATATACTTATCTATAAACTTGAAATGCAAATAAGACTAGGACAAGGACGCTCCACCCAACTGTAGACAATTGTAGACAAACTTACTTGAAGTTGTCACCCTTGAGCTAGATTCTAGAGCCTGAGGAGGATGCCTGCTTGAGAAATTGAATACTAACTGCCAACTGAAACAGGGAATCTAGAGGACCACCTTCCTCAATCCCACCACTTGAATGCCACTCCTTTGTCACCCAAGGAGTCTATAGGCACTCTACCTCACCCCCAGGTGCACACCTAGTGATTCACCCCCTTCTAGCGAGTCTAGAATCCATAACACCGATAGTGTAGTCACCACAAGTCTTCAACTAGGTCTTCCTTTGATGTTTCTTTAGGATGGCCTCTTCCCAAGCTGTTAGTTGGCTCCAGGGTCTGTATCTCAACCTATAGCCTCCAGGAGACCCGAGTTGTTGCAAGGCTCCAGAGATTCCATCGCAACCCCCAATCTCTAGGGACCCAAACTATTACAGGGCTCCAAAGACCTTTATCTCAACCCACAACCTCTAGGGAGCCAAGCTGTTAAAGGACTCCAAGGATCTTATCTCAACCCACAACCTTTAGGAACCGAAAGTTGTTACAGGGCTCCAGAGGCTAGAAACTCAAACCACAAGCTCCAGGGAACCGAGAACCAATCCCTTTCTTTTCTCTTCTCTTGAGAGCTACCTCTTGATCTACTCTCATTGCATACTCCTACTCATTTTCCTTCTTTGTTTTCTTATGGTCAACATGAGTTTGAATTCCTCCCCCAAAGCTTCCTGCCAATGGTCTCTTTCTTGTTTTTCATTTACTATTGTGTCATTGCTGACTTGCCATGTGCAATCTCTCTGTTGGGTTGTTTGTCATATTTTATTGTTGTTGTTTCTCAAGCAACACGGGCCTACGTACTTTCTCTTGCAACCCATTTAATTTCAAGAACCAATATCTTAAATTCTTGCACCTAGTTTTAAAGGTTATCTTGCAATTTAGGTTTCTTGCACATGAAACTATAACATCCCAAGCAAGTGATCCTCCTCCCTAGTTCTGGAATCTGTGTCCCTTGACTCAGTCCCCTTTTTTTCAAATTTCACATATAGAAAAATATTTACAATGTATTTTATGAGAGGGCCATTATATATATATATATATATATATATATATAATATATATAATATATATATATATATATATATATATAGATATAGATATATATCGATAGATAGATAGATAGATAGATAGATAGATAGATAGATAGATAGAGCGAGAGAGAGAGAGAGAGAGAGAGAGAGAGAGAGAGACATTTATTTCTTAATGATTAATGGTATCCAATTTAAAATTATTGTATTGCCCATATTTAGTCATAATTTTTTAAGTTACAAATTTCTAATGAAAATGGGTATAACTCAAAACCCTAAATGGTTTCAAAATTCAAAAACTAAAATACAATTTTCAATTATACATGAATTATACTTCCATAGAAATCTAATTAAATTATATTAAGAAATTTAAATCCTTATGAAACCTTAATTAACTCAAAGAAACCATAAATATATATAAATAAACCATAATCAAAGTAAAAAACCATTATGGCTGTTAGGAATAGGTAATATGTCAAACAATAGATGATATTGTAAATGTGTGGTGTTGAGAAATCAATAGGTTCTTGTAGATTATGGTTGTTATGAAACCAGCTCACAAAAAGATAGAAAAGAAAGATCAACACCTTAGAAAAAAGCCTCTTTGAGGGAGCAACCTCCTTTACATTACACAAATGAACAATTCTTGGATGATACAAATGACATGACCTCCTTTCTATATATAGGAGTCTAAGGGGTCATAATATAATTAGAGCCGACATAATAATAATAATCTAAGGGCACACTAATAACAATAGTGGGCTTCTATGGGGCACAATAATAACAATATGGGGACTACATGGGCACAACAATATAATAAGGGGGTTGTACTAATAACAATAAGGGGTTACACTAGTAGTGTATGGACCTAACATGCCCTCTCCTTCAAAAAGTGTTGTCCTCAATGGTTGAGTAGTTCTTGGTGCTTCTGTATAGACTTATTGTCCTCCCATCTGGAATCTTTGGTGAGCAAGTTCTTCCACTTGATGAGATACTATGAAATTGATCGATTTCGTAGCTGTCGGGTTCTTGTTTTTGTGACTGCTCTAGGTTCCAATATGTTTTTTCCTTCCTCTTCAAGTTCTGGAAATATTGTTTGAATTGGGATCTTCTGCAACTTTTGAATGAGTCACCACACTTCTTCATCCTTCTTCCATTCATCCCTTGCTGCATTTATCCAATCTAGTTGGATAATAGAAATAGCACAAAAAAATGCTTCCACATCCTCATCCTTTCTTGGGAGTGCATCTAGAGCAAAATTTTTCTTCCCTTTTATGTAGATGATGTCAAAGTCATAACCCAACATATTTGTGACCCATTTTTTCTATTCTTCTAAAGATAATCTTTGTTCTAAAAAGTATTTAAGACTATCCATTTTTTCATGATCCATTTTTACCTTAAAGTGTCTTCCCATTAGGTAAGGTCGCCATTTCTTAAGTGCGTGTAGTATTGCCAACATTTCCTTCTCATAAATATATTGCTTGAGATGTAAGCGTAAAATACCCAATCACCTACATCAAAACGTTTTTCACTGTGATGTTTATCTACCTATTGTTTCATTCGATTCTGCACCAAAGTGGCATTATCCTTTAAAAGTTGGATAACTTGTTGTTGACGCTCGATGTGATCTCTCACTGCTTGAACCTTTTTCTTCTTGATATGTCCTTCTATCTTGATTGTTTGAGGAGTGGTAATTCTGGCCAATGCATTACAAGATATGGTTGGATTCATTTCTTCTTTCTCGATGTGATCTTTCACTTCTTGAACCTTTTTCTTCTTGATATGTCCTTCTATCTTAAGAGTTTGAGGAGTGGTAATTCTTACTAATGATTTACAAGATATGGTCGGATTTATTTCTTCTTTCTCTCGGGTAGGTTCCTGGTGTATATCCTCTTCTTTTGATTTTTCTTGATCCTTTTCTTTCTCCTCTTCATAATCTATGTAAAATAATTTCATCTCAGCACACTTATGACCTTTAGTGCATTTGCTATCACAATTGTAACAAAGCCCTTTTTCTCTTTTTTCTTCCAATTGTTGTGGTGCAATCCTTGTAGGTTGTGGAAGGCTAGGAGAAACAAAACTTCCATATTTATAGTTGTGAGGGGTAGACTTCCTTATTGCCATAATTTTGCTTTCCACTTTGTAACAAAGCTCTTTTGCTCTTATTTCTTCCAATTTTTGTGGTGTTTCTCTAAATAAGGTGTTGCGCTTTGTATCCTCACAATGTGTTATCATTTCCTCCGTGAAAATTGACGATGTAACAAGTTGTTTACGGGAACAAAGCCCTTTATACAATAAAAATTGATCTGGTTCTAAATATTAAGATGCAATATGTACCTTTCGTAACGGTTGCACCTCATGTATATCAAAATATTGCTCCATCTGTAGTATCCAATTTACCAGATCCTTGCCATCAAACTTTCTCATCTTGATTTTTCTTGATTTTAGGATCTAGATCTTGAAACAAATGCAACTCTGTAATTTTGGATATTTGAGTTCTAAAATTGCGACCTGCAGTATCCCTCTATGTCCTCTTTCCAATGCCACCAGTCTATTCAAAATTGGATTCTCCAAGAAAGAGTTATGCACAATTTCCCAAGATGGCCTGATTATATACCTTTTCATAAGAGCGAACTTGTACGAAGTGCCACGTGTCACTTTTTTGACCTTTGGATCTAAAAAATATATACAAGAAACTACAGTCCATCCTCTTTTTGTAGCTTCTTATGAAAATTCATTTTGATTCTCAAAACAAAAGTTATGACGATTTTCCTCAGGTCACCTATTTGGAATGTAATTCGGAGGTCTGTAAAAACCCTAACTTCCTAAAATGATATCTCCACAAATATAGAGAGACAAGCTTTGAAATTTGGATCTGAAGTTCAAAACAATTTGGTCCAAATGGGTTTTTCAGCTTCTAAAACATTTCAGAAAACAAGTTATAGCGAAAATTCCACAAAGACATGTTTTAGATGAAATTATGGAGCTTGCAAAAACCCTAACTTCCTCAGATCATATCGCTAAAAATATAGCGAGAAAAGATATGAAATTCGGACCCGAGGTTTAGCACGATCTGTCTCAAATGGGTTTTTTTTTTCACTTCTGAAACGTCGCAGAAAACAAGTTATAGCACAATTTCCACGATGACCTATTTGGAGCAGCAAAACCCTAAAATCCAAACCTCTAATGCCGAATGTTATCAGAGTGCACAATGGAAGCATTGTGGGCCCATAACCCATAGGTCCCAAGATCGAATCTCAGATCTGATACTAAATGTTATGAAACCATCTCACAAGAAGATAGAAAATAAATATCAATGCCTTAGAAACAAGCCTCTTCGAGGGGACAACTTCCATTACACTACACAAATAAACAATTCTTGGATGATACAAATGACAAGACCTCCTTTCTATATATAGGAGTCGAAGGGGTCATAATATAATCAGAGTCGGCATAACAATAATAATCTAAGGGCACACTAATAATAATAGTGGGCTTCTATGGGGCACAATAATAACAATATGGGGACTGCATGGGCACAACAATATAATAAGGGGGTTGTACTAATAACAATAACGGGTTACACTAGTAGTATAGGGGACCTAACAAGGGCCGATTCCTCTTACTTGATAATTAATTGTGAATATTTGTTGGATTTTATTAATTTTATTATATCTTCTTCATCAAGAAATTACCAACACATAAAATGCATGAATATCACAAGAAATAAAGAACACAAGTTGTAGACTCCAATCCAAGGCAAAACCCCATAAGGGGGAAAATCTAAACAACTTCTCTTCTTATAGAATCATATAGAAGTGATACATCCAAGATACAAGACCAAAAACTCTGCAAGGAACCAATTCGTCCCTCCTTTAGATCCTCCGACTAAACCAAGTCAACAAGAATCACAGTTGGTCAAACCTCTTCAAGACAAAAATTTCAGACCTGCAACTTCGTAGAGTTCCTGCAACACTTTCACATAATAGAGTTTCCCCAACACCTTCGCAAAAACATAATTTCAGCCTATAATTCGTAAAGTAAACCCAACAACTTCACATGTGTGGACACACGAAAAATTCAAATTCTTCTACTTTCCTTGGATTTCTCTCTCATCCTCGGCCTTCAGACTTCTTTTCTTCTTTCTTGTTCAGAGATAAAACTTGTGTGAGTGAGTGAGAAAATGATGATGAAGTATCTTTCTTTTATAGCCATCTAGGAGGTCTAATAGGTCCACTTCAAGGCCGACTTGACAAGGCATGGTTGACTTGGTCTTGTGGGACAAAATGACTCTTTTTTACTAAAAAAAAAAGTATTTTTATTTTGCTACAAATTGTCCAAATGGGACTTTGACACATGACAAATTTTCTTCTTGACTCATGAAATTTATTTTTCTTTTTCATGAAATATACATTGATACAAGTACAAATATAGTTCTGAAGATCGAACCTAGTTACAATTTTCAACACTTCCTCTTAACTAGGGAGCTATTCATAGTTACACACTGGGATACAAGGATACTCAAATTGAAATATTATCATAATCAGAGTCAAATTGATAATCCATAATCAAGCATCAACATCATAACCGACAATGTCAAATTGCAATATAGCAAGGCCTTGACTAACAAGCTCTAACTCTCCACTAGATTAGAGCACAATCTTGTGAGGCATACATTTGGACACTAACACCACAACCTCTCAAGGCACATAATCCATTTGGATGTTCACTAGGTATGTCCTTCTAGGAATGTTCTTATCTTGAATTCTCAATCCTTAAAGAATATTGGTCCTCTTCAACTACTCTTATCTTGGATGCCCTACCTCATCCTCAAAGAGTATCGGCCCTTGAGACTACTTCTATCTTTAATTCCCAATCCTCAAGACATATTAGTCCTTAATGCTTATCTAATCCTCCATTCTCCCTATTAGTTCCATCACTAAACTTACAATTGTTAGCCATGGCCTAGTGCATGACACATGGAGAATATGGTTTCCCTCATCACTCCCTCTATACCAAGGAGAAGATATCTATAAGTCCAAACTTGTCTCTTAAGTACTCGGGCTTCTTATTAGGAAGAGGCTTTGTTAATATATCAACTACTTATTCCTCTGTCGATTTGTAATATAGCTTCACGCCCCATCTTGCACCAAGCTTCAAATATAATGATACTTATTATTTATATGCTTTGTCCTAGCATGAAAAAATGGGTCTTTTGTCGACCTTATACAACTATGGTTGTCACAATGTATAATGGTAGGGTCCAAGGGTGCTTCAAGGAAATATGATAACTTTCTAATCCAAACAAATTCTCTACTAACTTCACTTGTTGCTATATACTCAACTTTAACACTACTTAATGCAACTAAATCTTACTTCCTACTCATCCACGATATCATAGAGGATCCCAAGCTAAAAATTCCACCATTAGTTCTTTTTCCATCTATATCATTTCCTCCCAAATGTGAATTTGTATATCCCAATAGTTATATCTCATTACCAACATATCTTAGACAATGATGTATAGTCCCACGAAGATATCTCATAATATGTCTAGCTACTATCCAATGATCATGCCTTGGCTCCATTTAGAATTAACTAAGAACATCTATTGCAAAACATATGTCAGGTCAGGTATTCTCAAGGTACAACAAGGAATCAATCAACTACCAATAAGGTGTTGGATAAAAAAGGCTTGAATATGAACTCCTTAACTTCTTCAAATTAGCGATCATTGGAGTTCTCATTAGTTTACTGTCCATCATACCAAACTTTTGCAAAATATTGATCACCTATTCCCTTGATCAAGATAGATCTCACCAGGTTTTTTCCATACTTCTAATCCCAAGTAGTAATGCATTAGCTCAAGTTCCTTCATAAAAAATTCAGCTGCTAACTACTTCTTTCATTCTTGAATACAGCGCTCCACACCTGTAAGTAGTAATTCATCCACATAGAGTAGTATAATCACATGTATGCTATATACTACCTTAATATAGAGATTAGGATCTGCAGAACTCTTGACAAAACCAAGTCTTAGTAAATATGCATCCATCCTAGTGTACTAAGCTCTAGGTGCTTGCTTCAAACCATATAGAGCCTTCTTAAATATGCAAATGTGTGTTTCCTCATCCCGGAGTTCGAATAATTGGGGTTGTTCAATGTAAACTTCTTCATCAATCATCCCATTCAAAAAGGTTGTTTTAACATCCATTTCATGAATGTTCCATCCCATAGTAGCAACTAGAGAGATAAGTGATCTAAGGGTTGTATATATAGTTGTTGGAGAAAATATTTCTTCATAATCGATTCCTTATTTTTGAGAAAAACCTCTAGCCACAAACCTTGCCTTATACTTGTCAATGCTTCCATAAATTGCATGTTTGATATCGTATACCCATTTGGAAGTGACAATAGATTTGTCTCTAGGTATAGGAACAATTTCCCAAACATCATTCTTCATTATAGACTCATTAGAGAAAATTTCAGCCTAAAAGCGGCCTCCTAAGGAAAAGTAATAAAATAATTCTTAAAATAATAAAATAAGAGTTATAAATTTTGGAGGGAAAAGAAGAAAACTACTTTTTTAAAGTGTATTTTTGGCTTATCTCCTTTAGGTTTACTCATATTTCAAGTCTAGACACTCATTGGATGCAGAATTAAATTCCAAAACCAATGAGTGCCCATTATGCATACTTTTGAGAAGACCCATTTTGATAAAAAAAAAAAAAAATGAAGATTCATTAGAAAAAAAGAATATACATTAAAAAGTGTGTCCATTAATGTATCTTTTTAAAAAAACACACAGTTTTTTAATGTATCTTCATTTTTAATAAAAATGGGTATTCTCAAAAGTATGCATAATGGGTACTCTTTGGATGTGGAATTTAATTTCACATCCAAAGAGTGTCTACACTTGAAATCTGAGTAAAATTATAAGGAGAAAAGCCAAAAACACATTAAAAAATGTATCTTTTCTTCTCCTTCCAAAACATTTACATATACCTCTTTTTAAATTTAAAGGATTTTGATTGGTTTACATTTATGACATGGAAATTACATGAAAATTTCATGGACACTTTTAGGCTGATATTTCCTCTAATGAGTTTTCTTCTTGCATTGCATTCTTCCATTCTAGATGTTTGATTGCATTCTCATAAGTTGTAGGTTTTGATTCAATAAGTTTAGTCATGTAAGTTACATAACTTGAATATATTTTAGGCTTCTTGTTTTCTTTGAAAGTTCCCTTTGTTGTTGCAAGCCCTTCGACTTCCTTTAGAGTTTTCCTTAACCAAGCTAACTTCTTTCAAGTTTCAGGAATGATGACTTGCTACATGGATTCATTTGGTCCTTCAATTTCTTCATGATTGATTATAGGTTCTTGATTATTGTCATGCCCTGAGATTTCTTCAAATATGGGTTCTTCTTCCTCATCAGAATCAATGGGGATGTATTTGGACTTCTTATATGTAATATTCTCATCAAAGATGGCATATCTACTTACTTCGATACAATGGTATTCCTTAATATATACTCTATAAGCTTTTGAAGAAGTGTTATATCCAACAAAGATGCCTCTTATACTAGTAGGGTCCAACTTCTTCCTTTTATCCTTTGGAATATGAATGTATATGGGACATCCAAACTTGGTTTCTTTCCTATGAATGCTTCTTCCGAGGTCATGTCCTTAAGAATTCTATGAGGACTTTGATTTTGTATATATATCGTTTTCACAAATATTTTTCCCCATAAGAGCTTAGGAAGGTCTTGGTCATGTAGCATGGCTCTAATACATTCTTCAATTGATTAATTCTTCCTTTTAGCCACACCATTTTGTTGAGGGTTGTAGGGAACTATTAGCTCCCTCTTAATTCGTAATTCCTTGCAAAAGCTACAAGTTCTTTGGAAGTATGTTCTCCACCATTATGAGATCTTAGTGTTTTTATCTCTAACCTTTTTGTCAAAATTTTCACTTCTTCCTTAAACTCTTGAAGTTTCTCAAATACATCATCCCTAAACTTGAGGAGGTATATCCAAGTATATCAATGAATGTTACATAGTATTGTTGAACACCAAGAGACTTCTCTGCCATTGGTCTGCAAATATTGGAATGTATGAGATCCAAAATTTCCTTGGATCTTGTATCACTACTTGCTAAAGGTTTCTTCACATTCTTTCCAAGTGCACATCCCTTATAGACTCCTCCAGGCTCTTCTCTTAGTTCGGGGATACCAATAACCATATGATTCAATAATGGAAATATCTTATAATGAAGGTGACCATACCTTCTATGCCATAATTCACAAGGGTTTATATCTAAATGCACTAGAACTCGAGGAGGAGGTGTTAGAAGTCTGTAAAACCTCCCCTCATGAATCCCAATAGCCTTAGCAATTTCAATACTAGATCCCTTACCCCATACAATAAATTTTCCATAAACTAAATCAACCCTATCACCTTTATCTTATAAAGAAATAAATAAAGAACAATTTCTTTTTCAAACCTGGAACATAGAGAATATTGTTGACATTAGTGTTTCCACCAGTTTATAGCTCCAAAGAAGTAGATCCAATTCCTTTGACTGAGTAGCTCTTCTTGTCTCCAACTTCAACTGAATGAGAAGAGATTCCTTTTGATAAATTTTGGAGTTGTCCACATTCCCCTTTCATATGCTTTGAGGCTTCATTGTTGATTACCCATATACTATCATCCTCAAACATAATTGTAAGAGTGAAAAAAGGAATTCCATCCATGACATCTTTAGATAGTTTGGAGATGAACTCGATGATGTAACTTTTGATAGTTTCAAGGAGAATCCTAAGAGTCTTGAGGCCTTTCTTCATATAACTTGTCATTGCGGAGGGAGAAAGAGAATAGGCAATTGCTTCAAGAGTGTCTTCCAATAAGAGTGCCAACAAGGATGTGATCTTTATACTTCCTTCCTTCCCCTTAGCTTTGATACCATGTTTAGAAATCAATGTTTTCTTGTAGATTAGGGTTGAGTCCTCTTACTTGATAATTACTTGTGAGTATTTATTTGATTTTATTACTTTTGTTATGCCTTCTTCATCAAGAAATTACAAAAACATAAAATACATGAAGATCATAAGAAACAAGAAACAAAAGATGCAGGCTCTAATCTAGGGAAAAACACCACAAGGGGTAGAACCCAAACAACTTCTCTTCTTATAGAATCAGATCAAAGTGAGACATATGAGATCTAAGACCAAGACCTCCATAAGGAACCAAGTCATCCCTCCTTCAGATCCTCCAACCAAACGAAGTCATCAAAAGTCACAACTGGTCAAACCTCTTAAAGACAAAAATTTCAGGCCTGCAACTTCGAAGAGTTGCCCCAGAACCTTCCTAGAACAAAATTTCCCCAACACCTTCACATAAAAAAAACTTCTCCCTGTAATTGGTAGAGTAACCCGAACAACTTCACATGTGTGGACAAAGACAAGTAAAAATTCAAATTCTTCTTCTTTCCTTAGATTTCTCTCTCTTCCTTAGCCTTCACACTTCTTTTCTTCTTTCTTGTTCAGAGATAGAACTTGTGTGAGTGAGTGAGTAAATGATGATGAAGTATCTTTCTTTTATAGACATATACGAGGTCAAATAGGGCCATTTCAAGGTTGAATTGACAAGGTAGGGATGACTTGGTCTTGTGGGACAAAATGACTCTTTTTGACTCAAAAAAATAATATTTTTCTTTTGTTACAAATTTTCCAAATGAGACTTTGACACATGAAAAAAATTCTTCTTGACTCAAATAAACCCTAGAAAAATGAATAACATGCTTTAACTAGAGTAATAATAATAATAATATTTTTTTTCTTCAGGAAATATACATTGATAAAAGTACAAAGATAATTATGAAGACCAAACCTAGTCACAATTTTCAACATGTGGAGGGTGCAAGGAGAAAAATGTTGGAGATTTTGAATTAACATGGAATTATCCTCCAACATCGTAGTCATCCATGATAATTCATTGGATCATAATGGAGGAAAGAGATTCATGCTAGAGAATGGAGATAGTGTCAATGGGATGTGGAGTCCATAATTGTTTCACATTGTAAAAATAAATGCAACTTATGCTTCTTAAGTGTTGGGGCTTCAAGCCTATTTAAATGGTACACTCTAAATATTGTAGTGTATTTACATGGGAATTCTATCCTGGGCAACAATGAACAAGTAAGGAATCATAATACGAGTATTATATATTGCTAAAAGTAATCATAATGAACTCCCTTGTAAATGTAGGGGATAGGTGTCGATGTAGATATGACCTTATTAGGCTAGCAAGAAGGAGCCAATGGTAAATACACTTGCTAAAACATATCAAATTATTTTTCAAAGAAGGTTAAGAAGGAGGTGGAGGGAATTGAGAAAATTTTAAGAATGAAGAGATTTTATACCTCGAGTTCCATAATTGATGAACAAACCACTTCATGGATTCTTAACACTAGGCTCAAAAGGAGCAGAGAAACCAAATAACTCAAAACTATGGATTTATTCTAGCATAGTAAAGAACTTGTAGCATGTGCTATGAAATATTGAAGAGGAACGATAACAATGAGATTCTCAACATGTTGGACCAATTGGAAAACAAGTGTGAGAGCCTCATTAATGCTATTTAGGGCTATAAAGTTGATAATGGGGAGGAAGTTGGAGAAGAAGAAGAAGTAATGGATGAAAACATAGAAGCAAGGAGGCCATAAAATAAGAAGGAAGAATTTGATGTCCTAATAGAAACCTAAAAGGAAGTAACTCAGGCTTAGAGGTAGGAGGCCAATCCTCCTACACTAATTGATGTGAACTCTTATTCCTAGGAATTACTCCGAAGGATTTATGTTTGGATTTTTTTTCTAAATAACTAGCATTACCATGTTTAATATCATCCGTTAACCCTTAAAATTGAAACAAAACTAGGTATAAAAACAATATAATTGCAAGGTATCCAAAAAACAAACAACAAGATGAAATCTATAAAAAATACCCTTATATATTGATAATGAGAGAAGGGGAAAAAATTCACTTACCTCTTAAGGTAGGCCAACTTTTCACTGGGTAGAGATCTAAATATACAATATGTGACAAAAATTCCATAGTTTCTTATTTGTTTAAAAATATTTTCCATAGCAAAAAACCTATTTATTTTTGGTCCCATCACTATTGGGTACCAATTACTTAACAGGTGTTAAAAAGTGGAATATTTTACATTAAAAACTATCAACTACTATCCAATGGACCTTACTCAAAGAGGATGGCTACATACAATAATTTATTCACTCCTAGGTAACCTAAAGTAGGGAGGTTAGGGTAGGATCTAATATACCACTCCATCCCCCTCAAAAGTAGCTTTTCATCAAGGATAATAATGAGAAAATTGTTGTAGGATAGTGCTTAGATCCCATGTGAAATTTTTAAGTGGCATGTATATACACTAGTTCAATACTTCGTTGAACATGAATTGGTGAAATTGATGCCTTTTTGCACCCAATATTGCTTCTATAGAAAGAAAAATGGAGCCTTATTCATCAAGTTATGTTAAGCTACTTTTCACTTTATACTTAGATCCCATGACCTTTTCTAGACAAGATAAATGAAATACTAGATGAATCTTGGAGTGGGTTGGAAGAGCCAATTCATAGGCCACTTTCCCAATGTGCTAGATGATCTCATACAATCCATAAAACCTGGATGTTAATTTCTAAGGTGTTTTTATCTTTGAGTGATGCTTGTTTATAAGGTTGATAACAAAGAAACAAGTGATCCTCTATAAAAAAAGAATGCTTAGAGAGATGTTGGTACACTTTTTACTTTTGTCCATTTTGATCCATAACCAAATTGTCCTTTATTATGATAGAATGGTTTCTTTAATGTGGAGTGTGTGATCCATTCCTTGAACTTTGGAAGCACCTAGTAAATATGAAGTGACAGACTAGTTTTTAGCCATAAACTACTCATATGGGGTCATTTTTGTAGCTCTATGATAAGAGGTATTGTAAAACCATTTTGCAAGGGTAATCCAGTATGCCCATTAGAGTGTTTTTTAATAGGAAAAGTATCTCAAATGGGTCTCTAGGCACTTGTTGACCACTTTACTTTGACCATTTCCCTGGTGGCGATATGCAATGTAAATTTTGAGTTGTATACCATACAGTTCAAACAAATCTTGCCAAAATTTGTCAGTGAATGTACAGTATTGATATTTTTAAATGGAAGTGGGAATGCCACATAACCTAATGTTAGAAAATTGTAAAGGTAGAAATATTTTCTTTATGTTGACAATTACTTGTGATATTCTTGTTTTTTCTTATGTTCATCTTTTACCTTTAGTTCATCAAGAAATTACCAAAATAATAAAAAAAATATCATAGACACCAAATGTAGGAGAACAACCAAGGAAAAACCCCTATCTAGGGGAAAACTTAGTCAACAACTCTTCCTTAATAACTTCACGAGATAATCCAAGATATTTGATTTAGACATAGACTTCCTCCACACCAAGTTAGTATTTTATTTCTTCTGAAGATGATAACCCTTTCAATAATAACTTCAACCTAACATAAACAACTTGCAGCAGTAACAAAACTTCGATCTACAAATAAATTCGACCCAATAGTTAGCCTAGCAATAACTTCAACCCAACAATTTGTCCAACAACAACTTCGACCCATTAGTTAGAATTCAATCCAACAACAACACTTAGACCCTCTAGTAGTAGACCAAAAAATCCACATGTGTGAGAGAGAGAAGACCCAAAAAGACTTTTTCTTTCCAACACTTCTCCTTTTCATCTTGGAATTTCACACTTTTTTTGCCTCCTTCTCTTGGATATCGAACTTGTGAGTGAGATCACTCAAAATGAATTCAAACTGCTTCAATATATAGGCTTCCGATGAGGTCAAATTACTCTATTTGAGGCCGACTTGATCTCCTTGAGTCAGTATTGGTGTGTAGGTGACAAATGACTTATTTGACTCAATAATAAATCTTTTTATATGATTCAAAAGTCCAAGAAGGGTCTCTTTAAATGGAAAATGAATCTAATGACTCAGAATAAATCCTAGAAGTCCTCAATGGGGAATTTTACCTAAAACATGATGACCTAAAAATGAAACCCGTGCTTTAATAAGTCATATTAATAATAATACAAATTTCCTTTTCTTTCTTTTGATGAATGCATTTCATTGTGACTCAAATACAATTTATGAAAACCGAACCTAGTTACATTCTACAACACTCCCTCTTATCTAGGGAGGTATTCATACTTACATATACAAGTACATGGAAGATCTCAAAACACATGAACCATGAAGCGTTTAGGCACTTATGGTGCCACAACCTAGATTCCTTACCAGGGAAATCTATCTTAGTGGGACTAAGATGGACCAAATCTTTCAACTAGTCTAGGTACCATCAAGCTTACTTGCTAACCATCAACCCAGGGATCTAGGTGTGTATCCAAGGTCAGAGCTCCAATACCAACACCACCATCTCTACTACTTCAGGATCTAGACATCAACACATATGTCGGTCAGATGTCCTCCTAGACATTTTACGGACTCAATATGTCAACAAATCTCTCTAACCTAAAGCATGCTTTTCAAAAACTTTGAGAGATTTACTTGAACATTTGCAACCCCAATTAATAACAACCTTTCAAATACTCATGAGTAAACACAGACCTTCAAGGTCTTCTGACATCTTGATGCTGCCTCATAATTCATCATAGTAGGACTTCGAGGCTTTCCCAAATAAATATTAAGAAATATTTCCTCAATCATTCAACTTCCTTTCCTACTTCATATACAACAACCCAATCCCACTTTGCTTCTTTCAACAAGACCTTAATATGAATTCTCCAATTTGGCCATTAACTATTATCCAAGCCAAGTTGAGTAGCGTAGTGTAATATCCCATCTCGGGTATCCGATCCCAGTTGATTAGCTGGGTCGAATAGCGCAGCATCCATTATGACTATAATGTGTCCTTCCTCTCAACTCAAGAGATGTACTCTTTTCTTTATCCATTCTCCCTCTTAACTTAGGGAGATCAACTTCGTTTTCATAACATCGAAGAATATTTCATGGCTTCCATCCTTCTTGATAATCATTTATATAACTTCCTTCATCATTCTTATCATACCAACTTTACTTATGAACATCTTCAGCATCTTGAAGATTATATACCTTCACAACTTAGATAGAAAGTACAACCAAATAGTTATACAAGCATGAATTTAACTATATAAAAATCATACACTAATGGAAGCATTAGAATTTAGACAAAAAATACCTAAACTTTTAGGTTTAAAAACAACAAGATACACATACTTTTATACTTAAACTTCTTTTGCTTAGGTTAGGTTATAACCCCTATATCACATTAGTAACTCAATCAAGATATCAGTCTCACTATATCTAGGGCCTCAATATTTCTTCCATGGATATGACATACTCTACTATAATATATTACAAACCATATAAGTAATTTAAGCAAGTACACTTACAATGCATATAACAAATTTAGAATTCATATGTTATAATTCTACTAGGATTTAATGCAAACCCTAGATTCCATACATGAGACACTAAGCTTCAATAATTGAAACCGATAATAGCAAAAACTAAGGTTTCAACTAAATGACCAACTTCTACTAAGATTTGAAGAGAACCCTATATTTTATCATTATAATGGAAATAATATCCTCACATCTTATCTTAGAACATCAAACTTCTACTAGGGCTTAGTTACAAATCCTATAACTTATCAACAAATAGGTTAGCACATATACATATCTAGGATAATCATGCAAATTCATATAACATATATAGGACAAACCCTAGATACAAACATTAATACATTTAAAGTCAAATATATGACAATCTAGATCAGACGAGAGTTTTGATCAAATAGACAAACATACACCTAGGGATCAATTCCTAGGAGTTAACCCTCGATACATAAGGGTTTTACTTACAAACCCCAATTTACCAAAACTTCAAGGCCTCTAAACACATTATCATCCAACCCTAAAGGACCAGGGTTTCCATAAAAATATGACATTACCATGAAAAACCCAAACACTAAATGAATAGTATTTTCTAGGTTCCATTAGTGACCCTAAGTAGACTAGGGTTTATCACATTAACATTGGCATACCCTTAGGTTATGGTTTTATATGGAACCTATTAGGGTTCCATAAACATAGTGATTAATGAGGGTAGATTCAATCTAATGATTAATATCCCAAACAAGAATATCTATGATTCAACAGTCCTAGACATAACATTTGTTAGTAATGTAAAGCATATCTCGTAGAATGAATGAATATACCTTTATCGTGAAGAGAAAGAAAACTTATATTCTAAGACATACCTTTGAGTTTAGAAAAACCTTATAGGACATCAATTCCAATAGACCTTCTATGATTTCTCTTGTGAGGTCTTATCCATAGCCCTTGATCATAACATCAAGCTTTTCCTAAACAAGGAAAATATAGAAGAAATATGATTAGCATCTAGTGTAAACACAACTAGATAATAAAAGGAAAAACAAATATAAAACATAATACATGGAGTAAGATACTTATGTTTGGAAAATGGTGAGGGGTCCCTCTTTATCCCATCTCGAGGGATACCTAGAACTTCAATAAAAGAATTCAACATTTTTTTTCCAAAGAATGTTAAACATAACCTATAACATCTACAAATAAAAATACAAAACAAATAAAAAAATTGGAGTAGAAGGACTTAGTAGTATAAGTCCTTTATTTCTGATTCTTCGGTCTTGCGCTTCTTTAAAGATCCTTCTTCGGCAAAATTTGCATGATCTCTATTTCTCTTTTTATTTCTCAGATTTTCAAGACAATCACTTTTGTAGTGACCCATCCTATGACAGTTGTAGCAATCAATTTTGGATATGTCTATCCTCCTTCTAGCACCTTTAATATTCTTGAATGATCATTTGTTCTTGTGATGGGTGGAGTAGGAATTTGAAACTTTTTTTCTTCATTCTCCTTGTTTTTAACTAGAGAAATCCTGAATTCTTCCTGACTGCAAGCATTCCATATTTGTTCAAATGTAGGAGTTTACTTCCAACTATTTACACCTGATGAGAAGGAACTCCATGATTTTGGTAAACCTAGAAGTGTAGTGATTAAAAGTTCCTTCTCTTGTACTATCTCATAAATCGCTTGGAGCTCATCTCTTAATCTGGCTATTCTACCAAAGAAAGATGCCATAGTGTCTTCCTTTGTCATCTTTATAGATATTAGTTCATTTTTAAGGCTTGTTGTTTGACCAAGATTCTTTATAGTGAGTAATTTTGATAAATCCTCATACATCTCTTGAGTAAAGTCTATGTTAGATATATAGGGGATAATGTTATCTTTTATTCCATCCACAATTAGTGTCATGGCCAATATTTGTGTTTTCTTGAACTTTTCCTTTTCTGCATCACTTGACTCGTTAGTAGGCTTCTTTGCCTTTCCCTTGACTAGATCCAAAACTTTATTCTTTTTTAGGATGAGGTCTATACTCTTCTTCCAAGCCCTGTAGTTAGATGCTCATTCTAGTTTGTCTTCACCCCTAATCAAGTTAGAGAATGCCCTTGAAGATGATAGCGTTGGCTTCTTATATGTTCCTTTTGAATACCCCTATTCAAAGCTTCTTATAACTCCTTACTATTCAATAGATATTTTAGATGCCTATTTCCCTTCTTCACCTTAGCTCTGAAACCATATTAGAAAATCAGAAAGGTAGAAAGATTTTCTTTATGTTGATAATTACTTGTGATATTATTATGTTTTCTTATGTTACTCTTTTATCTTTACTTCATCAAGTTAATCCCAAAACATTAGCAGAAAGATCACAAACACTAGATGTAGGCGGACAACTGGGGGAAAACCCATATCTAGGGGAAAATCAAGTCAACAACTCTTCCTTAATAACTTCATGAGATAATCAAAGACTCTTGACCTAGACAAAGACTTCCTCCACACCAAGTCAGCCTTTTCTTCCTTCTATAGATGATAACCCTTTCAATAATAACTTCGACCTAGCAACAACAGGAAATTTCGATCCAACAATAAATTTGACCCATCAACTATTCCAATAACAACTTTGGCCCAACAGTTAGCCCAACAACAACTTCAACCCAACAGTTAAACTTTGATCCAACAACAACACTTTGACCCTCCAATAGTAGACCAGAAAATACACATGCGAGAGAGAGAGAGAGATGACCCAAAAAGGTTCGATCTTGATCTTTCCAACACTTCTCCTTTTCTTCATGGAAATTAGCATTTTTTCTGCCTCCTTCTCTTGAATATCGAACTCGTGAGTGAGATTGCTCCAAATAAATTCGAATTACTTCTATATATAGGCTTCTAGTGAGGTCAAATTACTCTGTTTGAAGTTGAATTGATCTCCTTGAGGCCAACTTGGTGT
Organism: Pinus taeda; assembly: GCA_000404065.3. NCBI lineage: Eukaryota > Viridiplantae > Streptophyta > Pinopsida > Pinales > Pinaceae > Pinus > Pinus taeda. The sequence continues at coordinate 50,775 of APFE030534853.1, read as the reverse complement.
GGAGATGACAAATGACTTATTTGACTCAATAATAAATCTTTTTACATGATTCAAAAGCCCAAGAAGGGTCTCTTTAAATGGACAATGACTCTAATGACTCAGAATCAATCCTAGAAGTCCTCAATGGGGACTTTGATCTAAAACATGATGACCCAAGCATGAAAATCATACTTTAATAAGTAGGAATTATGCTTCATTTCAATTTAGACATTACATTCAAAGACACAATTCTTAGTAAAATATTCAACTACTAATACTAGAGTTATGCACATGGCATACTTCAAATCTAAGAAGGCATGTTCAATGAACTCATTCGAAACAAAGGAATTATTCTTGAGATGTGAGATTAAGGGGTAAATAAGTTTTTCATAAATTTTCACACAAATCCTATGTTAGCAAATAATTCCTAAGAATTCACACAAGTTATTTAGGGTTTCAGGATGGCCACAATTTTACATTGTTGTGACAACCTTGGGATCGACTCATACTCTCTCTTAACTTATGATGTGACCTAATTATTCAAACCTAGGATCTTGAAAATCAATTATGGAACATTTTACAAATAACTGGTGGTCTTGTAAGAGTTACAAGGCTCTATCAACATACTCTATTCGATATTACCATGTTATGTTGTAGATCACAATATCAACAAAGGATGCTAGCATAAAAATGCATAGGAATGGTTGAAAGATCTTGTTCATGAGGCTTTGTAAGGTTGGTTTGGAATTGAAAAGGCCAAAGGTATTACTAAAATCTCATAATGACCTTATTGTGTATATAAAGAAGTCTCATGGATGTCTACTTAATTCATCCTAATTTGGTGGAAGTTAGAATGAAGCCCAAGTTTAATGAAAACTTTGGTACATGATTTTTTTCCAAGAGGTCATCAATGATTGGGATATGAAATTAGTCCTTGATGGTCAAATTACTAAGAACCTAAAAATTAAGACACATGTGTAAAGTACATTTGTTCTTTAATACCATGACTACCAGTGATTACTAAGGTCTAGTACTAGGATCTATGACTCTTGTATCCAAAAATTCTTGAATGGCCTTTTCAATTTCATTTGTCTATGCAAAAAGGGTGTTAATAATGATGCACATTGGGTGGTAGACTATGTATAATATTGTGGGGAATACTACGGTCATGCTATCCACTTGATATAGATCCGATCTGAAAATATATGATAATAGAAATAAACCCGAGAAATAACAAGATCTGAATATAGATAGAAATGCTTCACTTTATTGATCAAACCCTTAAGGTATGGCAACACCATATATTCACTCCTTAAGGAAGGAGAAAACTCCACAAGCCATATGCATGTTCATACAATAATCCTTGACATCTCTCAATGGGGAGTATCTAGCCTCTATATAGGCCTCATACATACAAGACCATGGGTCATTACCATGGTTCCCTCAATACCATCTATCTAATATCATGGGCTTATTACATTATTGCTAACTACTTGTGGTCCCTTACATGATACGGGTTAACCACCTTATTTATTACATTATTCCCTTGGGTACCTCCCTCTGTACCCCATATTATCCCCCCTAGGTATACTACAGATAAAATTGGTTGTAAATCAAGTTGAATCTCTTGTATCATGATGTTGAGTATTTGTATGGCATTGAATTTTGCAATAACACTCAAGTGGCTTTTATTCAAGAACTTCTCCATACAATGGGAGGTGATAATTTCATGGGAACTAGATGTAATACCATTAAGGGTGTGCCTTTTTCCATTCTACATGAATCTTAGGTATAATTCTTTGAAATCCATGGTAACTAGTCGAAAGTGCATAAACATTATGTTCTAAGACAATGTCACAACTTCCCATTTCAATAGAAATACATGTGAGTTTTCAAATGATACTAACTAACTTGCAATTTCACATTTTCATATTGGGCCACAAATTTCATCATACAACCATCAACAACCATAATTTAAAAAATAGATATGGGATAGACATAAGAATGGATGTCTTGTACCACTCTCCTATGAATAGGATTGCGGGAGTGACCACTATCAATAAACGTAATCACTTTGTAATGATTGATGTAACCAACCAATTTCAAGGTGTGGGATGCGAAGAAAAATAATAGGGAATGGAGAGAAATTAAGTTTTCCTCACAAGGATCTTGCAAGGGTATTTCCATCTTCCATGGCAAGGGGCGGTGTCTTCCAAAGTTGGTTTAGGAATATATTCAATAAGAATGTCCTCTTAAGAGTCGTGTGATTATACATCCATTTGAAATAATTTATGTCCTTTATAGTTATGCCCTTTGAAATATCACCCACGAAAATTATAAAAAAGATAGAGGAATTTACATTCTTCAATCTCTTCTAGAGATAATGTATGGATGTGGATTGATTGTGAGATGGATGATTTGGTTGTAGTCACCATAAGGGGACTAGGGAGAGTGGTGAATAATGGCACCTTGGATTTTTCATTGATCAACATCTCATATTTTTGAGCTATATCATAAGCTTCCAACCATGTTTATGGGAATTACATTACGACTTTTATTCAAATTGATTCCTTAAGACAAAACATTCTTTAAAAAAAATTTGATTAGTCCTCTATGAAAATTTCCAATCAATAAAATGTGATAATATATTTTGTAACTATTATAGTTTGGCATAATTGTGTTAGGCATCACAAATGGTGAGAATCATATTTAAAATGAGCATAAAGTACTTACATAAACTAGGTCCAGACAATGTATCCCTTATAAGCCTTATCTCATTCTCACCACTGCCAATGTTGAACATCTAAATATAAGGAAATGACTTAAAGTTTGTGTAGGTCATTGGCATTACCATGGATAGAGATATATTGTTGCATTGGGTAATCCACCCTAAGATATTATACCCATCAAATTTATTTGTGCCAACCTTTAGAAAATAGTACCATGGATCGTGATCTTGAAAACATCAACATGGATTACCCTCACACATGTGTGCATATTGCACTTAATGGATTGGAAATTCCACTATCACTAGATAAATGTTTATATATGATATATTGAGAATGAATCAAGAACCTAATATATTCAATATTTCTCCTTTTTTTGTCAATTTTTCGTTCATAGCGTGGAGTGTAAACTTAATGATAACAACCCCTTTCTTCTATAGTTTAGCATTGAGTGGGTTGGTCCTATTTTTAGTTTGGAGAAGGTGGGACATATTTTTGGTTCTTTGAGTTGGCCATGTTGCAAATTCTAACCATTGGACCACCAAATATTTTTTTTGTAAGTGGTATTCTTCAGTTATTTCATTGCAATCAGGGCTTGAAAGGAGTCTAATCAAATATACCTAATATGATTATATTGTTATATCCAACCAAAAGGGTTACTTAAGAGATATACCCACATGATCATCATGGCACATGAAATATTTGAAGGTAGGCCCCCACATTAGTGCTAGATGGATCGATGCTTTTTTTCCTCAGTACTAATCTTGTGGGGATATTAATTCTAGCTGATTTTTACTATGGGGATAAATTTACAAATTCATTTTCAAAGAAAAGCTATAGGAATTTCACTAGTTGATTAGAAAAGTTAGGGTTACTAGGTCCTAAAGGTATAGGAGTTCAAAGTGATATATGTCACATACCTAGTTCCCTCAATGACTTATAGAGGTTACATGGTACCCAAAATTTTCTTTTTCTTTTTAATATCTTGAAAATAAGCTTTGATTCCACTCTATAACACACCCAACACCCTATTCCTTCATTAGGGATATGGGGCATCACATTTTTCTCCCTTAAATCCTGATTAAAAATGTGGGGATACTACTACGTTACATACCTTGCTGGAATATACTACTCAATTATGCATTCCTTTTAATTTATATATTTAAGGTATTTAATCAAACACTTTGTATGCAATCAATTATGAAACATTTTAGGCATTTATTCAAATAGCCTTGTAGGCAACTTCAAGAGCATTCAGGAGACCCAGATTCCTAAGGGAATATCTCTTAAATTGTAGCAATACAATATCTAAAACTTGTAAGATAGGCTCCTTAAGATATATTCTCTGTATCCTCCATATTTTAGGGTTTGTAATGTATTATAAATAAATTTATACTAAGAATATCGAGTTGAACTATTTGAAGCATGGTTTCAGGAGCATTCAGGGAACCCAAATTCCTTATATCATATCCCTTAAAATATAGCAAACCAAGATTTGAAAATTGAACCATATGTTCAATAAGGTTTCCCCTCAATATTGTCTGAGTTTTAGCCTCTGAAATCTTCCAAAAACAAGGTTATAGGAAAATTCTAGGATGACTTGTTTAAAGTAGCATTCATAAATGTTGACTTCCTCAAGTCATAAATCTGAAAATATAACAACCAAATATTTAAAAATTGAACTATATGTTCAGCAAGATTACCCCTCAATATGATCCAAGTTTCAACCTCTGGAAACTCTAAGGAAAAAGGTTATGGTAAAAATTCCAAGATGACTTGTTTACCCCAGAAATCACATTTTGGCTTCCACCTTTAAACTCCATGAATGACCCCAAAAATCTTCCTCAACTTATTTAAATTAGAGGAATTTCGGGAATTATAACTTGTAAAGGAAAATATAGAAAATGTAGCATGCAATTAATTAAGAAGGCATGCAATTACCAAAATTATCATGCATTTCCGATGCACACCAATTCATTTGAATTCTAGATCAAAGCGAATTCAAACCCGCGATGTTTATTTGATTTAAAACTTCATTGTCATAACCAACACCAAGATCAATAAATTAAATGACATAACAAAAATAAATAATCATGTTTGTCACTAAACCATCTCTGCCAGAAATATCATTAACACATAAATAAATATTTATTTATTTATTACAACCAGAAAAATACTGGCATCTGAAGTAGGGTGAGCCACGTTCCACTCCACCATAGACTCAGCCATGCTGTAATTTTTCTCATAGATAACCACCCTCGTGATAAATCTTTGATGCCTTGCGAAGGACATAACTCAGGGTTATTTCACACACTAATATTCAAACTAAATTCTAATACTAGATGTGAAGGCCATTCTCCTTCACACACACGCACATGAAAACTTAGTGATCAACCTTTCCATCTTTGACCAAGCTCACAGTGACAAAAGATACCATGTAGGTATACATAACATAAGGGAGACCTTTTATGATATCTATAATCTCGTGGTCCTCTCCTTTTTAGTGCTTTATGCGCAACACAAAATCAAGAGCATTCCCAGCCCTCAAAGCCATCTAGTCCAAATGAAAAGCATTACAACACATTCATTTCCTGTCACATAAGTTGTCACTCAAAGCTCTTAACCAGTCATAAGGTCTGGACCTCTCTTGGTTCTATTACCAATCCTTTTGGCAATTCAAAATTTCTAAGTGAGGGAGAGAGATGTATGAGAGAATAATAGAAGAGAGAAAAACTAGAAGCTTCAGACCCAAGAAGAAGAACCCCTTCATTGCTCCTCCCTCTTATTTTTATACTCACACATTGACCCTTCATATTCCCAACCTTTCAAATTTTTGGAAGAGTAACCATCACATCAAAGGGAAATATTCACCCAAGGTATATTTTTCCTCTTAAGTCAGGTTTTCCCCCTCCTCAAGGCATCTTAATCTATTGGTTTTCCCCTTTCTTTAGCTCTAGAATTTTGATTAATAAAATAATATTACATCATATAATAGAGTCTGACATCATAACATCAATGTTGGAACCCCAACATTATATGTTGTTAATTACATTACAAAATTATGGATAATAAAAGAGGTGTCACACTATAGCTCTCTGATCACTCTCTCATATATTTCTGGGGTTTAGTAATATTAGTTGACCTAATATCTCATAGCACTAAGTAAGAAATATTGACAATGCTCTTAAGCATATAGACAAGCTATCTAAGTACTACAGGGTGATATTCTTCATATATGATGCCAAATAGATGGTCAATCAGTTGACCTAGAGTTGGTTTCAAGCATACATAGGGGAATTTTGAGATGCTTGGAGGTATGTGGAAGTGAAATTCCATACATAGGTGTTTTCTAGTATGGTAATACTTGAAGGGATACCAATAAAGATTATAAGGGTTACAGCAAAGTGATTCCTTTTATATTTCTAATGTGCATCCTTTTTTTTTTTTTTTTTTTCCCCGGGTGGTTCACGTACATCCGTGGTCAGGGGGTACATGCTACGTCTACGAAATAACTAGGGCTGATCTCTAGGATCACACCCCTCGACCAACACAGACCTAACCCCAAGGGATTTCGGGTAGAATCGACCCTGTGACCTCCAGTTTTAGCGAGGCACGACTTGACCAGTTGGGCTAACCCTTGGGGCTTTGTTCATCCTTACCCAATTATAGTTTTACTTTCTAAACAACACATCACTTTATTATTTAAAGATGTTGGAACATGTCTCTAGCCTAAAAATATTCTAGTAAAATTTAGAGGTACTCTAGCTCATGAAAGGGCTCTAATACCACTTGTAGTGTTCCTTAACCCTTAAATTTAGATACAATCAAGTACATAAAGAATATAATTCTAAAATCTATAGAAACAAGAGAAAATAAAATTAAATATATGAAAGAAACCCATATTGGTTGTTAAGGGAGGTGATAGGTGGTAGGACACATGGTAGGCATCACATTGAGTAATAATGGGAAGAGATGTGCCATGCAGGTGCCACCCCCACCCCCCCTCGCCCCTGCCCCGACCCCATCCCCCTTAATTTGAGTAGAAATGTATCACATCCACTTCATCACGTTATGGTCAATTACTTCATCCAACCGCCATAATATCCTTCTCAACTACACCACAGGATTGTAGAATGTGGGGGTATGACCCCACATGTAAGAATGATGTTATGGAAATTAAGTTGGATTTCCATTTTAATAGAAATTCACCTCTTGACCTTGGAGCCACTTAGAGAAATTTTTATCATGGGGAAGCCTCTGATGGAAGTTAATCAGTATGCATACTTATGTTTTTTCTTTCCTAGCCACCTCCCTTTCCAAAGGAGAAGGTTGGGGATTCTATTTTTCTCATATCATTGGTAGTGGGATGATTTTAGGGCGGGGAATGACCAGTCAAGGTTTGTAAAATGGGGGGAGTTGACATATCCTCTATTGGTTCCTAATGCTACTATGCAATCTAGATTCATTGGTACTCTTTAGTCTATGCATCTATTTACACTTTCAATTGAAAAATGACTCATCATTATGCTATTTGTAGATGAGGAGTATCTTATTCTGAGGTGTAAGAAGGATTTGGGGCTCACTTCTAGAGGGAATATTCTACACACTAGTTTCATGAACACACTCCACCCAATATCTAAATTGAACATAAGAGGTAGAACAAATATTTGTCAAAGAACAAAGTTGTATCTTAGACATGGAAATTGTAGTTTCGGTAGCTACGTTGATCCTAGACGCCAAAAATACTCATGGGAGGAAGAATTAATATTTTCATATGATAGACATTATTGGGAAACACATTATTTATTGGTAAAGGTGTTTTTGGACCACCATGATGCAAAATATGAGATCTTACTTGAGTTGGATGAGTTATAGCTTCAAGTGAAGGACTTGAACCATAGATTGGAAAGAATTGAGGCACATTTGTGTCCCCCTCCAAATCCATGGATATCCACTCAATAATGAAAATAACCCATTGAGGTGGAAATATTTGACTTGACATAATATCCGTTTCGTTCTCCTAGTTTAGCAATTTTATTTGTTATCTACAACTTATTATCTTATGCATGCTAGTTTCTTACAAGTTACAAGTTTGGTAATGTTTACTTGATATGAAATGGAGCAGATTAGTAATGTTGTACTAATTCCCCATTTAGAATAAAACCCAAGATGGTTATCATTTGCTTAACAAGTGCTTAAGGATTCACCATTTTGTCTTAATTAATTGATTCCCATGAGAGTTTCTTATGTAAATGTTATAAACAATTTAACATAAAAGATATGTTGAACAACAGCAAATAACATCAAAATACAACACACAACACACAACACAGATATTAGATGAGGAGTTCACCCTCCTGGGCTACGTCTCCTTGGTCCAACTTCCAATGCTTAGGCCTCTCTATTATGCTCAAAATTACAACAAATGTGTGTCTACAATACTCAAATTCATCTGAAAATTGTCTCAATGAGTTCAAAATAGCCAAAACTGCTAGAATTGGCTCTTTTTGAAACCAATTTAGATAGGAGCTAAAGAAGTTATGACCTCTCCCAGTTTTCCCACAATTTGCTCAAAAAAGTCCCCTTTTCTGGCCACTAACCATCAAATTTAGCTTGAAATTCGCTAACTGGGCAAAATTTTCACATGCGGTGAGCCATATTATATCGAATGAATCAAAAATCACAATCGGTGAAGTCTAGCAGGCTTAAGGTCTGTAAACATAGTGGGCGATGTGTGATTGCGATATGGGCAGACCCGATGGGTATTAACCGGAGCCTATAATCCAATCGCATTCGGGATCCCTTTCGCATTTCGCAATCGACAGATAACTTGTTGTGGGTATTTGTTTTTCCTGCAAGTTTCGATTGTGATCTGTGATCCATCACATTGCAACCCCGACCAATCCATCGCATCGCAACTCCAGGGCGATCACTGAAACTGTCCTCCCCTCCTTGATCTGCGATTGTGATTTATCGCATCACATCCCTTCTCTGCTCGGGGATGATACGGTAACACCTTTCCACCTATATTTTGTGATTTGTGATATGCGAGGGCCAATGGAGGCCTACCACTTGGCACCTCCTCATTCGCTGAAGGTCTTTGCCACATCATCTAATCCTGCCATGTAGATAAGTCAAAGTTCAGTCAAAGTTGAACTTTGACTTGCTCTAACTTTTGCATATGAGCTCAGATGTGAGTTTTTTTCACACCATTGGAATCAGAATGGAAAGCTCTTCAATCTGGAGCTAGGTTTAACAAAATTCTGACACTGATTTTTTGGCATAAACCTGAGCACCTTATCACTCCTCCCCACTGGAAGCCTTTTGGACTCCAAAATATTATATTCAGTTATTGAACAGATTAGACAACTGTTCCCTCACCTTCCCCTCTTCAATCCATTTTTTCTTTGATGGATTTGTACCTTTGAGACCCAATCAAAGATAATCAACATTTCCCCTCTTTGATGACCTCGTTCTTCTATCAAGTAGGTATCTTGCTAAAGCTCATCAAGAAATTTTGTAGAAAAATATTCAATTGATGAAATTTGTACACTTTCTCCTTGATATTCAATCAAAGGAGGTTCATACAATCTCAAATTTTCAACATTAACAACATAATAAATTTGCATATATGAAGGCAAATCAAGCTTGAAAGCATTATTACCAATCTTTTCCAAAATTTTAAATGGACCATAATGGATTGGTTTTTGCATTTTACCTTCACCTTAAAGCCTTTCCTTGCTAATGTAAAGCCAAAATTCATCACGTACTTGAAATTGATGATCCACACGATGCTTATCATGCCTTTCCTTATAGTTTCCTTGACTCTTTTCTAGTTGTTCTTAAACTATTTTGTGAATCAACTGAATTTTATCAATGAATTTCTTTGCTATGTCTATGTCACTATGTCCATCTACAACTACTTTTTTCTCAAAGATGAAATCCAAAGGCGATTTAGGAAAATAACCAAGACATGCTTCAAAAGTTGAAGTTATAATAGAAGAGTGTTTTTCTCTATTGTAAGAATGTTGAATATAATGCAACTGTTCATCCCACAACTTTTGACGTTTGTTGCAATATCCTCTTATAAAATGAATAATTGTCTCGTTAAGCACTTCAGTTTGACCATGTGTTTGCGTATGGAAGGTTGTACTTTTCTTCAACTTGGTGTCCATCAATTTCCATAAATTTGACCAAAAATTCCCAACAAATCGGGAATCACGATCACTTACAATAGAAGTAGGTAATCCAAAATGAACCCATACATTTTGAAAGAGAAGTTGAGATGTTTGTTCAGTTGTAATTTGTTTTTTACAAGGCATTAATATGCACATCTTGTTGAACCTATCCACAACTACGTACAAATAATCATGACCTTTTTTGATAAAGGAATACCTCCTCCAAAATCCATAGAAACAGTCTCCCATGGACGTGAAGGCACTGGAAGTGGTGTGTACAACCTAGTTTCCTATTACTAGGCTTACTGGCTACACACGATGAACAACCTCTGATAAAATGTGACACACTTTCAAACATACGAGGCCAATAAAAATACCTCTAAAGATTTTCCACTGTTTTACTTATATAGAAATGTCCAGTAATAGGAGAAGTGTGCACTTCCCTTGTGACATTTACTCTCTGTCCCTGTGGAACACACATTTTTCCCAAATGATACAACTGATTATCATGTACATGGTAGTCTAATTCCTCAACTTGGTGGCCTTGACTCATGTTTGAATATACCTCTTGAAAGTCAGTATCATGTGTGTATTGTTCAACATAACTTTTAGGCAAAAAAAAATGATTCTCGAGTAAAATGGCTACATTAACAAGCGGTCTAGAAAGCATATCAGCAACTCTATTATAAATACCTTCCTTGTACTTGCTTACCAAGTATAATTGTTGTAATAATCCCATCCAACGAAAGTGCCTTGATTTTTGCAATTTTGTTTGAGATTGAGATATTGCAAAGGTTGACGATCGGTTTGAATAATGGTTTCTTTTCCCCTTAAATAATGCTTCCATTTCTTCACACTTTGCATCAATGTGTAAATCTCTTTATCATATGTAGGATAGTTAATAAAAACACCATTAAAAATATTTGAATGAAATGAAATGGACTTACCATGCTATAAAAGAACTGCACCCTTGGCATAGTCACTTGCATCTGTTTGTATTTCAAATGGTTGTTTCAAATCGGGCAATGCTAAAACTGGGACTAAACTAATCTTTGTTTTAAAGCATCGAACAATTTTTGATGTTTTCCTCCCCACTGGAAGACAACCTTCACGTTGATCAAAACATGTAGTGGAGATGCTATGGAATAGAGAATTGGAAATGAACTTCCTCCAATACTGCGTCACTCCCATAAAACTCCTTAATTTTGTGACTAATTTGGGTATTGGACAATTCACAATGACCAAAACTTTAGAGGGGTCAATCTTCAGCTCACCTCCTCCAACGATGTGGCCCAAATACACTAAGGAAGTTTTCCCGAATTCACATTTAGACATCTTCAAAAATAATTGTTCTTTTTTCAAGACATCCAACACTTTCCTCACATGCTTGACATGCTTTTCTCATGATTTGTTGGATATCAAAATATCATCTAAATATACAATTACAAACTCATCAAGAAAGGATCTTAAAACATTATTCATAACTATCATGAATGTAGCTAGAGCATTGCAAAGACCAAAAAGCATAACCTGCCACTCACACAATCCCTATTTGGTTTTAAAAGCAGTGTTCCAAATATCCTCCTCAGCTATTCTAACTTGATGATATCCACTTCTCAAGTCTAATTTAGTGAAATATTTTTCATTCTTCAACTGATCTAGCAAATCATCTATTATGGGAAGTGGGTATCGATTCTTTATGGTAATTTTATTCAAAGCTCGATAATCTATACACATGCGCTAGGTTCCATCTTTCTTAGGTACCAAAACAATTGGTGAACCACATCGCAAAGTAGAGGGATGAATTACACCTTTATATAACAATTCCTGGACTTGTTTCTTAATTTCTAAACTTTATAGAATTGACACTCGATACATACCGATATTTGGGAGTGGACAGTCTTGTTGTAGCTGAATTTTGTGTTGAATTCCCCTTTTTGGTGGCAATCCCTTTGGTTCTTGTAACACATCTCCATATTGATTGACCACATCAACCAATTCGACTTTTAGGTTCACGTCATAGCCTATAAAGAATTCACACTCCATGTCATTCTTCTGCTTGATCATAAGGAGCATGAGATTCTTACTAGAATTGATTAGTCGCTTCATTTTCCCTACTCTTGCTAAAGACAGATTAAGATTTCTACGATTGGCTCTCATAATATAATCCATTCCATCTTTGAACAAATTATATATGTTCTCAAATCTATGGAAAACGACTTTCTAGTCATACAGATACAGGCTTCCCAACACAATTCCAGAAATATCCAGCGACACTACATCTAATTCAACTTCATCAACAAAATTAGTAGTAATAGCAAACCTGAAAACACATTTCCTTATGAATTGAAGATTTGCATCCTTGGTTATCCAACCCAACGGATACGGTTTATGATGAGGCACGTTTCCAGATTCAACTTCTTGACCAAGTTTGTAGAAATTAAATTTTCCTGGGATCCACTGTCAAATAGCGTATCAATCTTGGTGTGTTTGGAAATAACTCTGATATGGAACAACTCAATTCCATTTTCTTCATTTGAAGCATTGTTGGAGTTATTTTTTTACGCTGGTGCTTGATACAACTTCCTCTTTGCTTGTTTTTTCCATGACTTTTCCTTTAGTGACCGTGGCTGCAATCTTTGTTTCATCACCTAAGTCAGAACCCAAGTCTTGTTATACAATAGCGTTTGTCTTCTGTTTCCATTTATTGTTAAATTTTCTTCGGTCTTAATTTAGGATGAAGCTTCTAGCAATGCGCTTCATCATGGCCCTCTTTGGAATAATTCTTGCACACGGGTTTCTCTGCTTCTTTCTTAACAAAAGCATTTTTCTTCTTCTTTCATTTAGATCTCTTTCCTTTTTCACCACTCTGGAATGTACATTTTTCCCTCTTGCTTCGAGATGTGTAGCTTGAGCACAGACCTCACCAAGATTTGTGGGATTAAACATAAGAATGGTGTGTCGAAGATAGCTATGCAAACCTCCTATGTATTTCAACAAAGTATCTTGTGACTGCAAGTATACTCCTAGCATAATAGCTCTTCTCCTAAACTCCTAAGTATACTCTTGCACATTTTGACCTTTTAATTGTCTGAAAAGTTTCCAATTCATAACAGATTTTTGCATATGAGCTAAAGGGTAGAATTGTCTTTTTATAGCAGCAATGAAATCAGACCAAGTAATAGAGATATTACCATGTTTTTTGATCTCATATTGAGTCCTTGCTTTCCACCAAATGAGTGTTTCATCCTCCATTCTCAATGAAGTCAACTAAATTTTTATGTCATCCTCTTGAAGGTTCTGAATTCTACAATACACCTCCAACTAATGAATCCAATTATCAAGCTTCTCTAAATTCACTTCATCATTATATATGGGAAACTCAAATTTAACATCTAGTTTAAGTAGAGGTGATTTTCCAACTCCTTTTGAAGAATGATGATGAGTATGAGTAAGGGTTGTATTAGTGGAAGAGTGTGAAGATACTTGTGAAGAAGAAGATGAAGAAGATGGTGGAGAGGGTGGAGGTTTGTCTCCATGCCCATTACCTCCTCCCGGAGAGCCTTCTCCTTTGGGAGGTTTGGAACTTTCTTCTATTCCTCTCTTCATAGAGGACCTTCACCATCTCTGTCATATGAAAGAAAGACTTTTTGAAGGTCTTCTCATCTTCTGTCATGTTTGTACGTTCTCCTTCGTGAGACATAATCTCTGGAGTCTCAACTACAACTTGAGGATGTAATGGTGTGGAAGACTTTGGTAACCTTTCTCTTCTTCCACTTGACCCAACTTCAGAGCTTCCAACTAGCTTTCTTTCACCTCTTTTGAGTTTTAACCATGTTAGCATGAAACAAAACTAGAAAACAATATTTCTCCTTTGCACAAGCAAATCTAGTAAGAAAAACCAATGCTCTGATACCAACTTGATCTGAAATGGAGTAGATTAGTAATGTTGTGCTAATTCTACATTCAGAATAAAACCCAAGATTCTTATCATTTGCTTATCAAGTGCTTAAGGATTCACCATTTTTTTCTTAATTAACTGATTCCCATGAGAGTTTCTTATGTAAATGTTATAAACAATCTAACATAAAACATATGCTGAACAACAACAAATGACATTAAAATACAACACACAACACAGATATTTGATGTGGAGTTTACCCCTTCTAGGCTACCCCTCTCGGGCTACGCCTCCTTGTTCCAGCTCCCAATGCTTGGGCCTCTCTATTATGCTCAAAATTACAAAACAAAAGTGTGTTAACAATGCTCAAATGTCTCTGAAACCTGTCTCAATGAGTTAAGAATAGCTAAAACTACTAGAATTAACTCTTTTTGCAACCAGTTTAGATAAGAACTGAAGAATTTATGACCTCTCCCAGTTCTCCCACAATTTTCTCAACAAATTCCCCTTTTCTGGCCACTAACCATCAAATTCGGCTTGAAATCTGCTAACTGGGTGAAAATTTCACAGCGCGGTGGGCTAGATTTTGTCCATTGAATCGCAAAATTGCAATTGGCAAAGTATGGAGGGCTTAAGGTTTGTAAACATATGGGCGATGTGTGATTGCGATATCAGCAGACCCAATGGGGTATTAACCGAAGCCTATAATCCAATCGAATCTGGGATCCCTTTCACATTTCACAATCGGTGGATAACATGTTGTGGGTATTTGTTTTTCCTGCGATTTTTTATTGTGATCTGCAATCCATCGCACTGCAACCCCGACCGATCCATCGTATCACAACTCCAAGCCGATTACTGAAACTGTCCTCCCCTCGCCGATCTGTGATTGTGATTTATTGCATCACATCCCTTCTCTGCTTGGGGCTGGTTCAGTAACACTTTTCCACCTATCTTTTGCAATTTTTGATATGTGAGGGCCAATGTTGGCCTACCACTTGGTGCCTCCTCATTCACTAAAGGGCTTTGCAACATCATCTAATCTTGCCATGCAAACAGATCAAACTTGAACTTTGACTTGCTCTAACTTCTGCATATGAGCTCGGATTTGAGTACCATTCACATCATTGGAATCAGAATGATGAGTTGTTCGATCTGAAGCTGAGTTTAATACAATTCCTTGACACTGTTAGGCCCCTATACTACTAGTGTAACCCCTTATTGTTATTAGTACAACCCACTTATTATATTGATGTACCCATGTAGTGCCCATATTGTTACTATTGTGCCCCATAGAAGCCCACTATTGTTATTATTGTGCCCTTACATTATTATTGTTATGTCGGCTCTGATTATGTTATGACCCTTAGACTCCTATATAGAAAGGAGGTCTTTTCATTTGTATCATCCAATATAATTATTCATTTATGTAATCTAAAGGAGGTTGCCCCTCGAAGAGGCTAAATTTTAAGGCGTTGATCTATCTTTTCTATCTTTTCTTGAGCTGGTTCCATAACATTTGGTATCAGAGCTTTGGATTCTAGGGTTTCGCTGCTCCAAATAGGTCATCGTGGAATTTTCGCTATAACTTTTTTTCTACGATGTTTCAGAAGCTAAAAAAAAATCATTTGAGATGAAATTGCGCTGAACCTCGGGTCTGAATTTCAGAGCATTTTGCGCTATATTTCTGGAGATATGATCTGAGGAAGTTGGTCTTTTTGTAGATTCCTGAATTACATTCCAAACAGGTGACCTGGGGAAAATCGTCATAACTTTCTCTCTAAGCATCAAATTGAAATTTCGTAAGAAGTTACAGAAAGAGGACAGATTGTGGTTTCCTGTATATATTTTTCAGAGCCAAAGGTTGAAACAGTGACACGTGGCACTTCATACAAGTTCGCTCTTCTGGAAAGATCTATAATCAGGTCATCTTGGGAGGTTGTGCATAACTCTTTCTTGGAGAATCAAATTTGGATCAGACTGGTGGCATTAAAAAGAGGACGCAGAGGGCTACTATAGGTCGCAATTTCAGAACTTAAAGATCCGAAAGTACAGAGTTACAGTCGTTTCAAGATCGAGCTCCTAAAATCAAGAAAAAGCAAGATGAGGAAGTTTGATGGAAAGGATCCGGTAAATTGGATACGTCAGATGGTGCAATATTTTGATCTACATGGTGTACCACTATTACAAAAGGTATGTATTGCATCTTCATATTTAAAACCGGATCAATTTTTATGGTATAAAGGGCATTGTTCTCATAAAAGACTTGTTATGTGGTCAATTCTCACGGAGGAAATGATAGCACATTATGAGGATACAAAGAGCAACACCTTCTTTAGAAAAACACCACAACAATTGGAAAGAGTAAAAGGGCTTTGTGACATAGTGGAAAGAAAAATTATGGAAACCAGTCTACCCCTCACAGCTATAAAGATGGAAGTGTTGTTTCTCCTAGCCTTCCACAACCTATAAGGGTTACACACAACAATTGGAAGAAAAAAGAGAAAAAGGGCTTTGTTACAATTGTGATAGAAAATGCACTAAAGGTCATAAGTGTGCTGAGAAGAAATTATTTTACATAGAGTATGAAGAGGAGGAGGAAAAGGATCAAGAATCATTAAAAGAAGAGGATATATGCCAGGACCCCACCCTAGAGAAAGAAGGAATGAATCAGACCATATCTTGTAAAGCATTGGAAAGGATTACCACTCCTCAAACTCTCAATATAGAAGGACATATCAAGAAGAACAAGGTGCAATAAGTGAAAGATCACATCGAGAAAGAAAAAATGAATCCAACCATATCTTGTAATTCATTTCTCGAAATTACCACTCCTCAAACTATCAAGATAGAAGGACATATCAAGAAGAAAAATGTTCAAGAAGTGAAAGATCACATCGAGCATCAAGAAATGAATCCAACCATATCTTGTAAAGGATTGGAATAAATTACCACTCCTCAAACTCTAGAGATAGAAGGACATATCAAGAAGAGAAAGGTTCAAGCAGTGAAAGATCACATCAAGCATCAACAACAAGTTCTCCAACTTTTAAAGGATAACGCCACTTCGTTGCAAAGTCAAACGAAACAAAAGGTGGATCAACATCGTAGTGAAAAATGTTTTGATATAGGTGATTGGGTATTTTCACTGCTACATCTCAAGCAAGCTATTAATGAGAAGGAAATGTTGGCAATACTACATGCACTTAAAAAATGGCGACCTTACCAAATGCGAAGACTCTTCAAGGATGAAGGTGTGGAAGCATTGTTTTGTGCTATTTCTATTATCCAACTAGATTGCATAAACAAAGAAAGGGATGAATGGAAGAAGGATGAAGAAGTATGGCCACTTATTGAAAAGTTGCAAAAGATCCCAATTCAAACAATATTTCCAGATATTGAAGAGGAAGGAAAATTCATATTGGAACCTGGAGCAGTCACAGAAACAAGAACCCGACAGCTACGAAATCGATCAATTTTAGAGTATCTCATCAAGTGGAAGAACTTACCCGCTGA
>APFE030534853.1:0-33455 GCA_000404065.3 Pinus taeda | reverse complement strand
TCATTTGTATCATCCAAGAATTTTTCATTTATGTAATGTAAAGGAGGTTGCCCCCTCGAAGAGGCTGAATTTTAAGGCGTTGATCTATCTTTTCTATCTTTTTCTTGAGCTGGTTTCATAACGGACACTTTGATTTTTTAGCATAAACTTGAGCACCTGATCATGTTCCTAGATTGACTCCATTAAGGTTTGATACTAAGGCATCCAATGGAAGTTTAGAAAAATTCCCCACTTTAGGCCAGAAGCTAGCCCTTGGACTAAAGGGGGTAACCCTCGAAATGTCACAAATGATAATTTCCCCAAATCACTTTATAACCATTGTTTAAACTATTTGATTGCCATATTAATGATGAAATATAATTAAAAGGTGAAGAGTTAGTGTAGAGTGGAGATATGAAACACTCGAATTAATTCATATTGATTGAAGCACCTCCAATAGATGGCATCATTCCCATAACATAAACACCTTAAGATTAAAAAACAATAGATTAAGAAGTAGAATATGTCCAATATATAATTTTGGTATTCATTGGCATAGAGAAGGATAAATATATTAAACAATAATGGACATAACGTTAGTATTTCCACATCCATTTATATCAAGTAGTTCATTATATGCATCAAAACAATGAATCCACCATGTAAATTTAATAGCTTACAAAACAATTATAAACCCTATGAGATATAATAATTGATAGATATATCCATCATGATGGATTAGTGATAATTAATATCGAACCAATCTAGAAGTTTTAGGAAGATACATTAAACAAACCCTAACACAAACATTAAAAGTGGGTGAAAATTGAAGAATTTCATTTCACCACTGTAAGAATCAAGGAATGTATAGGCTTTGGGCAATTTAAGTTTCCTATTTGGCTTTAGAAAATTTAACATCTTTTTAAAAACCTTAAGAGTGACCAAAACATGGTTCTTATTTTGCAAAGCAAGCTTAATAGTTTTGGTCTCGGGAAGAAATCAACTAGCGCACCAACAAAATATTTCCTTAAATCAAAGACCTCTAGTTACACATGCAACATTAGCTAGCCCAGTATTGTAAATTATATTATCATGTTTCTCCCTCTTGGCTCATATTCTAATACTTACTAATGGAAGTTCCAATTTTTCCATGCAGGTGAATTAATTTCCCCCCCACGAACAACATCCTTCTTCCTTTTACTCACCATATTACTTATTTATTCAATGCACTTGGAAATATGTGACATATCAATAAGGATTTACAAAGCTCTTAATTGTATAAATATTGATTTGTGGTAGCATTTAGTAACACATCCTTTGATCATGTAGCACCTTCATTGAGCCATGCGAGAATGATCATGAGAAGTTAATAGTCCATGGTATGTCTCTAACTGGTGTAATATCAAATAATTCACATAGTACATATCAACTCATGTTCATCTCGAAGATCAAACTTTCTTAATGAGCTTTCAATTAGCCTCTAAAGGAGTAAAAAACTCATTGTCACTAATTATGGAGTATAAGCGAAGAAATCAAATTTATATAGTATTATAGTATGCCTTGTGTGAAAGTTTTAGATGTATAGAGGAATAAATGTGCAGAGTAATGTGTTGTGCAAGATAAAAGTATTTGTGGCATAAATGGATTGTGCAGAATGAAAAATGTGAGAAAGAAATAGATAAGCAAGCCTTCCTCACACTTTTTCAAAAAAAATGATGAAGTATGGACTAGTGTGGGGGTGAATAGTGTGTAGAGTAGGGAATGTGAAAAAAACTAGGAGTTATCCGAAGCATAATCATGAAAAGGTTCCACAAACTACTTTTTAGGAAAACGACTAAGTATGAAATTTGGGGTAAGGGCAAGCACTAAATGATGGTGATGATGGTACAAAAAAATAAATCAATAGGGCCTTATTCAAAGAGGATGAATGAATACAACACTTAATTAACTCACAAGTAGCTTAAAGGAGGAAGGTCAAGGTAGGAATATGAAACTTATAGACCCTTAGGGTCACTACTTGTGTCTAGAAATAGAACCTAGGGTCACTATTTGCGTCTAGAAATAGAACCTAGGGTCACTATTTGCGTCTAGAAATAGAACTTAGAGTCACTATTTATGTTTAGAAATATAATTTTCTTTTCATATCATAGTTCAAAAACAATTTCCTTGTGGGTGAAAAATTTCATCAAAAAGATATTCATAATTTTGACAATCCACAATTTTGAGCAATAAACCATCTTATTCACATATATTTCGAATTTTATGTTATAATATTGTTGTGCTCAATTGCAACTAAAATAAACTCATTAATCTTATAAAGCATCCATATAAAATTCAAATCCATTGAATTACTTAAATAACTATAATTAACATAATCCATTTCAACCTCATATCTACTTATCATTAAAAAAAATAAACAAACATACATAACGAATAATAAATATAATTTATACAACTCTACTACCACTCTTATATAATAATTAATTAAATATTTATTAAACAAAGATTAACTTGTTTATTCTATTTAATATAAAAACAAATAATAACAAAATACCAAAAAATTATAAAAACCTACATATTTTAACCCCTTTAACTCCAAACCCCTTTATAGTTCAAAAACTCTATCATATACAGTGAAAATCTTCCCAAATAACTCAAACCTTATAACTTTAAACACAATTCCTTATACTTCTCTTTTATTAAAAAATATAATATTAAATCTTTATATTAAAAAATATAATATTCAAATCCCTATATATTCAAAGTCTTCACTCTACCAAACTAATTAGAAAACCTTACATATTCAAAATCTTCACATTACCAAAATGCTTAGAATTTCGAAGTGTTTCGAAACTCTTTAAGTAAACAGTATGCCCGTATTTCCAAACCCTATGTATTCAAATAGGCATTACAAATCAAAAGCATGAAAATAAGAAAATCAAAAGCATGAACCGGTAAACCTCCACCGATTCAGTTGGGTTATTATTTACCCTTTGGATATGGGTTATTTATGTTTTAGATCTTAAGGGATAAAAGGTGAAGCAAAATTCCCATGCATCTTAAAGACTCATGGAGTCAAAGATTCATCCATTAAGGATCTAAAACCGTGGAGAGTAGAGCCTTGAACAAGTTCTATTTTTTTTTTTTTCACATAAGCATACTCTATGAATGAATTGAATATTTTGGATAATACAGATGTTTTAGTATAATAAAGATGTTTTAGTAGAGTCTTGAAAATTAAATTTTATATATTTTAAAAATTTTATTTTATTTTTTTATTTTTCATATATTCTAAGTCTAATTTCAAAAGTGTTAAGAGAATTAAATATTTATGGGTAACAACAATGTTTTAGTAGAGTTTTAAGCATTAAGTTTTATATATTTCAAAGTTTTACTCTTTTTTTTTTTCTCACATAGTCATAGTGTAACAATCGAACTCTAAGAGTGTGAACATTTTTGGATAACAAAGATGCTTTAGTAAAGATTTGAACATTAAATTTTATATATTCAAAGTTTTACCTTTCTTCTTTTTCTTTTTCTCACATAGTCATAGTCTAACTCCAAAAGTGTTAAGAGAATTGAACATTTCTGGATAACAAAGATGCTTTAGTAGAGCCTTGAACATCATATTTTATAAATTTCAAAGTTTTACTTTTACTTTTTTCTTTTTCTTATATAGTCATAGTCTAACTCCAAGAGTGTTAAAAGAATTGAACATTTATGGATAACAAAAATGCTTTAGTAAAGCCTTGAATATCAAATCTTATATATTTTAAAGTTTTACTCTTTTTTTCTTTTTCTTACATAATCATAGTGTAACTTCGGGAGCATTAAGGGAATTGAACATTTCTTGATATCAAAGATGCTTTAGTAGAGCCTTGAATATCAAATCTTATATATTTTAGAGTTTTACTCTTTTTTTCTTACCTAGACATAGTTTAACTTCAAAAGTGTTTAGGGAATTAAATATTTCTCGATAACAAAGATGCTTTAGTAGAGCCTCGAACAGCAATTCAAAGTTTTACTTTTTATTTTTTCTTTTTCTCATATTGTCCTAGTATAACTCTAAAAGTGCTAAGAAAATTAAACATTTATAAATAACAAAGATATTTTAATGGAGCCTTTGAATATCAAATTTTATATATTTTGAAGTTTTATTTTTACTTTTACTTTTTCTTAACATAATCATAATCTAAGTCCAAAAAAGAACCTTTGAATATCAACTTTTATATATTTTAAAATTTTATTCTTTATTTTGCTTTTTCTAATATAATCATAATCTAAGTCCAAAAATGTTAAGAGAATTGAACTGAACTCTCAAAACTATAAAATTCCTTCTATTACCAAAAAAAACATATGATATTTTTTTATATAGTAGATGTGAAATGTTTAAAACGTTACAGGATATTTTTGGACACCAGAGTCACATGCATTCTGTCCGTACCAACACGGGGTAAATAATATTATAATGCCACTTTGTTAATTGCTCTGCTTTGTGTCGTTTCACTGGGCTGCCCTGAGCTGAATATCAATGGCTACTGAATATGAGTTGTGTGGAGCTTAAGAAAAGCAGTGGGGAAGGGAATGTGGTGGTGACAGATTACGAATACGAGTTCAATAAATGCTACCGCGCAGGGAAAAAAAAAAATATAAGACCCGCAGTACAGAATGCAAAAAAGAGGAATGCAAAAAAGAGGAGAGGTTTCATTAATTTTTTTTATAAAAACAATATGGTATGGGAATCAGGGACCAGCTGGGAATGGGAACAGAGATGAGACGTTTGTTCGCGCCTCACTGTCAACATGAATATTCTAAACACAATTGTGTGGATAGATCGATTGCGACGAGAAAGCAAAGGGAGAGTACCGGGAATGTGTGGCAACTTTAGCGCAGAAAACGAAGCAGGCGGGCAGAGTAATTCCCGGGTGAGTGCGATACCTGGCAGGAGAAGGAGGGAGGGATTAAGCAGGAAGTTTAATTGTGCGGTGGGTGTGAATAAATAGATAGGGAGAGGGTTAATTAATTTATATTTGTTTGACGTTGATCTGTTTTAACTTCCCTGGTTTGGCGGTGGTGGACGACCATTATGTTTGTGTTGTCTCCTGTACAGTGTGGAGCAAAAGACATGGGCACTCTGACTTTACCACAGTAGAACCCACTAAGTGGACACAATCAATGCATTTGACAGCAGCTTCTTGAATCTAACATTCCACCTTTTTGCTATATAATGCTCTTTTCCTATCCCCAGATTGTTCAGATTAGTTTGTTGGATAAGTGTTGTAGTAGGGAGCTGAATCGCCCTGCCTCAAAATATTGCTTCTGCTTCATATAAGCCAATAAAGAACATGGAATCCCACGCACTAGACATGGTCGCCACAGATGATCTGGTGCCCACGGATGATCGGAAGTTCACTTCAGTCGACTGGAAAGGAAGGGATACCGTTCATGGCAGGCACGGAGGGATGAGAGCTGCGGTCTTCGTAATGGGTGTGTAAAAGTTTTGCACAATTTGACTTCCCTCTTCCATTCCCCTAGTGCAGACTCGATCCTGTCACCTCTCACATTCCCTGCTTTTTCTTTCTCCACTACTTATTTAGTTCAATTCTCTTTTGCTTTCTTAACAACCATGTCTGCGATGTTGAGTGTAAAACGAGCGTTTCTATGCAGGGCTGACTAGTTGTTTGAGATTTTTGGGAGTTCAGTATCCATATCGCTCTTCTTTTCATATTTTGTGTTTATTATTATGTGGAGATTGAACATTTGCTCATTAAGTTCTCTTTCAATCAAAATTTTTATCTTATTTTCAGGAATCAAGAAAGATGTTGATCAATTTTTTTATCTTATTTGCAGGGGTCAAGAAAGATGTTGACATATTTTTGTCTTTTTCTCTGCATTTACATCATCTTCAGAAATCAAGATGTTTGACATTTTCTCTTAGTTTCTTCA
This sequence comes from Pinus taeda, assembly GCA_000404065.3. Lineage (NCBI taxonomy): Eukaryota > Viridiplantae > Streptophyta > Pinopsida > Pinales > Pinaceae > Pinus > Pinus taeda. Next base: position 27,530 of record APFE030534853.1, on the reverse strand, counting down.
TCATCTTTGAATCAAAAATGTTCAGACATATTCTCTTCATCTCCTTTACATCAATAGAGTTTTTAGTAATTAGTTTCCTAAATCTCTAAATTCATAATTATGTTTTCACATTTACTTAATTTAATTATAAACTATTCATAATTATGTGTTCACATTTACTTAATTTGATTATAAACTATTGTAAAATTACATGTAATATCAAATTAATAAAAATAAGATGCCTAACTATTCTCCTCTTCTTACTCCTTCCTAATGTTATAAAATATTCACTGTCAAGCATTTTTATACTATTTACTGGTTAGCTTATACCATTTAACGGTTAGTACTTAACTCAAGCAGCAGCCAGCTGTGCTAGTCTATAAATATATAAAATAGAATAGAGTATTTACGTACATTGAAGGGTCAGTAATATTTATAAAATTATATCTTAAAACATAGAAGTTTTTATATACTTTATCTTAATGATGTCACAATCTGCAATATTTTCATGTTTTAAGAGTTTTCTTAAAACCATTCAATTTAAAAGTTTTTTTATATAAATTTTACCTTCCTTTTACTTTAAAAAATATATATATTACCCATTATTTTTCTTTCTATTTTTCATTTCCTTAAGATTCCAATGGGTTATATATTTCCATTTTTCTGGTAAGTAATGATTTCATGGTTTATATATTTCCATTTTTCTGGTAAGTAATGATTTCAATGGTATATATATTTCCATTTTTCTGGTAAGTAATGATAACTGAACATAATAAGCTTGACAAAATAATATACTATAGGTTTCTCATTGATCCGTATTGATTTTTGTCGTTTAATATGAGACATAAGCTCTTGCTAACTTTTGATTTTGTGGATGTCTCATTTTAAGTTTGTTAATAAATCTTCAACAGTGGGCAGTGGGCTGTTGCTGTGTTTTGATTCTGTGAAGTCGTTGTTATCATTAGGGAGGCATCTGTTTCAAACCATTTCAGATTTCTGGTTCATATTGCTTCAGTTTTCAACATTAAGGTGGAATTTCTAGTGAATTATATGGAATGTATAATTGAAAAGATTAGGTTTTAGTACAGGGTGTCGAGCTTCCATTCACACACAGCCTATGCATTTGAAAATTGGTACTTCAAAAATCGGAATACCCCTGCAGGAATAATAATTAACTTGTATAGGTCACTTTTTGGATTTCTTTTGCATGTTTAGTTTCAGATTATGGAATCACGAGCTTAGAATATTGTCGTATGGAGTATTATTGTGTTAAAGTGCCAGTACCGAAATGTGTACGACTAAGATTTATTCGATACTCATGTATCACTGGTAGGCAGGAAGCTGTACGTCGAATACTGAGGAAAATGTGCTGCGGAAGCTTGCTGTTTGATCTTGCCAGACAAGCTTATTGTTATTTTGTTTTCCCATGTTTTGTATGACAATCTGAGTGTACAGATGTACTGTAATCACATAATTTAGGAAATTGGGTTCTAAAATAAATTTTAGGAAAATAATTGTGTTTTAGGACTCAGTTTATCCAAGGTTTAGAGTGGACACTTTACTTATTATTAAAGATATAAATAATGGGTTTATTATTAGAGAAATAAAAGCTTTGAGATTTCAACACTGCAATACTAGATAGTTATCATAAAAATTTTGATATTTCTACACTCGTTAATTTATGAGAAGTTTAGGGAAAAAATCCTCTACCCGTTTCCAACCAGCCAGAGTGTTCATCTTCGGGATAAAATGAAGAGACACATCTCAGAGAAAAGTTAATATTAGATAATTATCATAGTTACAAAATAGACACTCCACAAGCTTTGAGATTTTGGCACTGTTAATACAAGATAGTTATCATAGTTGCAATAAAGCTTCTAAACATGTCCTGACTGTAATCTTGTTTTTTTAACAGGTCTGCAGGCTTTCGAGATCATGGCAATTGCAGCAGTGGGGAATAACCTTATAACATATGTGTTTAATGACATGCATTACTCCCTACCAAAGTCAGCAAACATTGTTACAAATTTCGTAGGCACAATCTTCCTTCTGTCCATCCTTGGAGGATTAATCTCTGACTCCTATCTTGGCAGTTTCCTGACAATCATAGTCTTTGGTTTAATTGAATTAAGTGTGAGTCCATCTCTTCCCATGGTTCATAGTGTTGAATTTCTTGTATTTTAGTTATTACATAGGCCTAACTGCAGAATTACAGTTTTTTATTGAAAAGTATGTCACTGCCTTTCAGGGATATATTGTAATGGCAGTACAAGCTCACGTGCCCAGACTCAAACCAGAGAGCTGCAACATTATGAATCCAGAAGAAACTTGCAAGCAACCCAAAGGGGTGCAGGCATTCTTTCTGTTTTTGGGACTATATTTAGTGGCTCTGGGAAGTGGATGTCTGAAGCCTAACATGATTGCACATGGTGGTGATCAGTTCGATGCAAATGATGCAAAAGAGCGAAGGAAGATGTCAACGTATTTCAATTTTGCTTATCTCAGCTTCTGCATCGGCGAACTGATTGCTTTAACATTCCTCGTTTGGATCCAAAGCCGATGTGGTATGGATGTGGGCTTTGGAGTTTCTGCATCTGTCATGGTGTTAGGCTTAGTCAGTATTACTATTGGAACGCCATTCTACCGAAATAGGGCTCCACAAGGAAGTGTGCTCACTCGTGTTGCCCAGGTGAGTCAATATTCCTATGTGCATCCACCTTTTCTTAGCTCGTTAGATTCTTTGTTGGTGCAAAGAGTATGAATTATTGAGGCTTCCACGGTCCAATAATTGATATCCAGTTGATGCACTGTACACTGCAAATAGATGGAACTTTTTCTTTTGGCATAAATGCAAGCATCATATTCTATATTGCAAATAATCAATCAGTGAAAGGCGTCCTATTTTCAAGACTGTTATATTCCAAGTCTCTTCCGCTCAAATTTCATTTTTACATATGTGTAAATTTGAAGTTTTTTATTTAGAAAATATTAATATATAGACTTAACAACAAAGTTCGAAGTCATTACATTAGAGTTTATTAACAAAGTTTTTACTAATTATATCACATGCAATTATGTAACAAGGTTGGAAGTCATACATCACATGTCATTAACAAAGTTTCGAGTCATTATATCACTTGTCATTATGTAATGCTTTGTTACCGAGCATGAGATAACATGTTATTATATAATTGAAAATTTAAATAGATAAAATCACAATCATTCCATCCAAACACCCCAAAATATTGATAATAAATCTATTTTTCAAATCCATCATCTTTCTATCCCAATTTCTTTATAATTATCTGTTCTTCTCATATTTTTCCATATTTTTCCTACATGAAAAAATTGAAAATTAATATTAGAATTTTCCATGAACTTGCTCCTCTCTGATGCATCAAATTTGACTGGTTTTTCTTTCACTTGAACGTTCAGGTCTTGGTAGCTGCTGCACACAAGAGAAAACTCCGATGCCCATCTGATCCAAGGATGTTGCATGAACTACGTGATCCATATCCTTATAATTACCATCTGGAGAAAGCAGTCCTCAAAAATACCCAACCTGATCGTCAGTTGCTCTTACATACAGATCAATTCAGGTGCTGCTCATTCTCAAGAGTATAACGTAAAACTCAACCAAAACTAGACAGCATGCATGTATAATATTCTTAGAAAGAAATGTAATTTCCATTTTGATAGGAGAATTTGGGATCTATCACATTATGTTTTTTTAGTAGATTTTTCGAGCTTGCTAGTGTAGTTTATCGTACACTCATTATCATCAAATGAGCCACACTTACTTGCCAAAACTTAATGTAATAGATCCAGAAATTTCCTATCAAAATTACTCATCTCACATGAGCAGAAAGTCATAAATTTCCATTCTATTACCAATTATTATGGCTCTAACATGGGCACATATATACATGCTGTGTTTGAAACGATAGGTTCTTGGACAAAGCTGCCATAGTTGATCAGAATGAAGATGGGAGCCCCTGGAAGCTGTGCACAGTGACACAGGTAGAGCAAGTGAAGGTTGTCATACGAGTCATCCCGATTTTCGCTTGCACGATCGTCATGAACTGCATACTTGCACAGCTGCAAACATTTTCTGTTCAACAGGGCAGCACCATGGACAACAGACTCGGGCGCAGCAATTTCCACGTACCACCAGCGTCGCTGCAAGCAATTCCATATATAATGCTGGTAGTCCTCGTGCCACTGTATGATGCCGTGCTCGTGCCCTTCTTACGAGGCATGACAGGAAAGGAAACTGGCATTTCTCAGCTTCAGAGAATTGGAATTGGATTATTCATCTCCACATTTTCAATGGTAACAGCCGCTCTGGTGGAGGCCAAGAGGAAACAAGTTGGTCGGGACAGTGGACTGATGGACGGTCCAGATAAAGTGTCTCTTCCACTGACCATTTTCTGGATCGCGCCGCAGTTCTTGGTGTTCGGTTTATCAGAAATGTTTACAGCAGTGGGCTTGATTGAATTCTTCTACAGTCAATCACCTGCAGGGATGCAATCCATGCTGACTGCTCTCACATATTGCTCCTATTCATTTGGATTCTATCTCAGCGGCGTTCTGGTCTCAATTGTTAACAAGGTCACAAGTTCTGGATCAAATGGAGGATGGCTTTCAGACAATAACCTTAACAAAGATCACCTCGACCTCTTCTACTGGTTGCTGGCTGCTCTGAGTTTCATCAATTTCCTGAATTACATCTTCTGGTCGAGATGGTATAAGTACAATTCCGCGTTTCATCATCCGGCATCTCAAATCTCGGCAGACTGCCACTCTTCAAGAGTTAATGCGAGCACTTCCCCAGATGTATTCCGGAATGCAGGGAATTAACTGCCTACTGACTGCTCTAATGGAATCAACTTACTCCACGAATAGAATAATATTATGTACTAATGTTGAAAGAAAAATTAAACGAAAGTCTAGTTAGGTAGCTAGATAGTTCAAGTTGTATCAAGCTTTTAGCTTGAATGATGGTAATATACGGACAGTTATACAGTATTTCCATACATTGCTGATAGTCAATCTTATTTATGGGAATCAATATTTCGACTCATGGCTATTTTCGGGCAGAGGGTAAAGGTTTCCAGGTTTAATAAATTCTTATGTTTTTGTTATAATAAAAAATTCAACATGTTATTTATCTAGTTGCTTTTAAGGGATTTTAGAGTCACTGTCACAGGGAATCAATTGACTGATTAACTACTATATGGCCATATGGGACCAACTACTCACTAGACATAATAATAAAAAATTTATAATCGAAAATTCAATATGCTATTTATCTAGTTGTTTTTGAGGGGTTTTAGAGTGATTGTCACACTCAATTCATTGAAAATCAATTGATTGATTAATTGCCACATAGCAACATGGGACGAACCACCCACTAAAGATAATAATAAGGAATTAGACTAAGTGTAACTTGTCAGCTGAAAATATGAAACAAAGTACTCACAATAATAAAGATGAGCAATTTACTAAAACCTACCAATTTTGATGTAACTAAAAACTTCAATAAAAACTTCTTACCATTATTTTTTACTTTCAGAAAGGTTTTGTTAGTCTAAACAGACTATATTTTTGCGTGGAAAATAGCATGATTTTGATAAAATCCAACAAAATTTTTAAGAAATCTAGATTACAATTATGAAGTTTCAAAATTCTGCCAAATCCATTTCCACTATTAAAAAAGATAAGTATTGATAAGTCCAATACTGCCGGATCAAATTTTAAAGAATTTCAATCTTAGCGAAATTGTGACATCTTTAGACCACCCAAAAAAGTTTTATCCTGTAAAATCTCCAACAACACGTGTATCATGCCTAACTCTGCTGATTTCTAACAGTACCCTTAACTCCTTCCCTTTTTTTCTAAGATGCGCCCAATCTTGCTATTGGAATCCAATGAAGATACGTACAACAGCTCAAGGTCGGAATGCGTTAGGTTTGAAATGGATATAATCATGACCCGAGAATGAGCGGCAGAAACTGAGGATTTATTAGAAAATTAGAATCTTGGCGTGCAGTATTCACGCTTTTAGTCATGTTCAGGTCACCTTTACAGGATGGATGGGTCAAGCTGTTACGGTAGAACACCGACTACAAATTAAATATACAGAGAAACATCAACGTGTACACCCGATTCTCCTGACTGATCTCAGAAAATATTCTTGCCATATAAAATACAGTATCAACGAAAAGCAAACTGATAGCGAGCGAAGATGTAATGGTTGATTTGCCCTGCTTTTTCACAGGGTTTCCATGATTTTAGCGTTGATACGGTGGTTTATCTTATAAATGACGGTGTTTTTATAATAATTTGTACTCGGTTAGGGCGTGAATCGTGATGTAAAGTTGATATACAGTACAAATATTAAATATTTGTATTTTAAAGTAATAAAAATGAGTGAATGAGTTTGATTTGGTCACAGTTTGACTTAAGTAATTGTTATATTTTTTAAATTATAATAAATGATTAATTGACATATATTAAAATAATATCCGAAATAGTGTTGTTTTTTTTTAATTAGTTTAGTATTTGTTTTAAATATTTTGGATAGTTAAAAAGTGTTTTATTTTTCTAACTTTTTTAGTTTCATTTTCACTTTTTGACCTTTGACTTAAGATTGGGTGGATTAATTTCAAACTTTATTTAATGTGATTTATAACTTTATAAAAAAGTTATTTATAAAGTGTTATATAATGTAATCTTTGAAATTAAGCATTACAACGTTTTTTATATATTTATTATTTATGATTATAATTTTATAAATTATTTTTTAAAAGTAATTTTAATTTATTTAAATTATAATAATGTTTTTTTTTTTTTATCAAGCAAATCCACTCGAAAAGAAGCTCATTTCTAGGGAGTGGAGATATTGACTAAGTGATTTCCCATAACAAAATTTTTAGCCAAATGAACTCCACCCATTAAATACTTTTGAAAAATATAAATATTGAAAAAAAAAAAATAAATTTAATTAAAATAAATTTATAAACTATTTTATAATTTTAAAATTAAAATTAAATTTGTTTCTTTAATTCATTTTACATTTTAAATAAATATATTTGAAATTTAATATTATATTATTTCCAAAAACTTTTAAAATCAAGTGGTTTTGTTTTAGTTTCTCAAAATTAATTGTTATAATATGGAATTTTTGAAAATACAATATATAAAACTTTAAAAAACCTTAATCTTTCACAGTTTTTTTATTTAAAAAAAAACTCCAACATCCACACTTTTCACAATTAATTATGACAATGAAATAGTGGTTTTCTTTTTAAATTAGGTTTAGCGAGTTTGTTTTACATATTTTTGGGATAATTAAAAAAGTGGTTTTTTATTCAACATTTTTTTATTTCAATTTGGAGATTTAAGAATTAAGATTGGTGGGATCAATAAATGATTTATATTATAAAAAAAAGTTATTTAAAAAAAATTATTATAGTAGTAATTTTTGAATGGTTATATTGAATTTTTCATTATTTAAAATGAGGTATTATTTATTTAATATATATATTATATATATATATATATATTAAAATGTAGTATTATTATTATTTTTATATAATTTAATTATGTAGATTATAACATTTTATAATAATTAAGATTTTATTAAGCTAATTTTAATTATTGATATATAATAATGTTTTTTTTTTTTTATCAGCAATCAAAAATTTTACGGAGTGGAGAATATTGACTTAATGATTTCCAATTACAAAGAGCATAATTTCCTAGGGAGTGGAAGCTCATTGACTTAGTGATTTCCCATTACCAAAATGCTTCAACGACATGAACTCCACCCATTAAACTAACTTTGACACATATAACAATGTATTTTAATATTGAAAAAAAGAAAATTAAAATAAATTTATAACTATTTGTATTTTAAAAGTAAAATTAAATTGTTTCTCTATTCACTTTTACATTTTTAATAAATATATTTGAATTTTATATTATATTAATTCCAGAAACTTTAAAGTCAAGTGAATGTTGATTGCTTTCCAAAATTAATTGTTATAATATGAATGTTAAAATATAATACATAAATAAAAAGTATTATCTTTCAAAGTATCTCTATTTAAAAAACTCAAACATCCACACTTTTCAAAAAAATATGATATGTCTGAATTACCAGAAGTAAGATTTAAAACATTATATTCTAAAATACAATCCTTATAAAAAGTTGAGACATAATATTTTTTATTATATTATATTATTTTATAATAATCTGTTTTCGCTTTTTATTTTAAAATAATATAAATTTATTATTTGAAGTTTTAATAAATATTACATAAAGGTACACATTTACTATATCTAAGCAGTACCTAACAACCGAATAAACAACCGAAAGGTAAATGCATTAGGCGTGGAAAGGATTTGATCATGGATTGAGAATGAGGGACCAAAACCTAGGGTTTGAATTTAAAAATTTAAAGATGGGCATGCAATATCCACCCTTTAAATCCATCCTGCCTGTTACTGTAGTGTACCAACTACAACAATAAATATAAAAAATAAAAAGCATTAACGTGTATCCTTGATCCTTCCTGATGTATTACATAAAATAAAATATAATGTCAATGAAAACATATAAAATATAATATCCATGGAAAGCAATATGATGGTGGAGGAAGATGTAATGTTGATTTATTAACATAAAATATAATATCAACAGAAAGCAATATGATGGTGAAGGAAGATGTAATGGCTGATGTTATAAATATGCAACAGTGGGAGTTGACTTGTCCTTATGTTGCACCTGGGTTCGGGAGATAAATTTGACTGGCACTTCTTTTTATTAAAAAAATTATAACTTTTTTTTATAAATTGCTTTTTACATGATGTTCTATGTTTTTTTATCATCATTATTATATAAAATATTTAAAGTACCGTTTATAAGTCAAAAAATAAATTTAAGTGAATCGTATAAGAAAGTGTCATTATGGTGAGTATAAAGTATATATATAATTTTTCCATATACAACAAAGATTTGTTAATACTATATAATATACCAGTGTTACAATTTTTTATTATTTATACAATTAAAATCACATTTTATATCGCTAAAAATCAAAATATAAAAATAAAAAGTAAAATAAATAAACCAAACAAAATATATCAACTTCAAAACACTAATAAAGTAGGAAAATATATGAAGAGTGTTTTGTTATTTATATTTAACCACATATCCAACTTTTACAACTGCAAACCATGGCTACCAAATTCACCCAATTTGCTTTAAAAATACAGAAATTCAGTAATATTGTAATAAAGTATGAAAATATATTAATAGTGTTTTGTTATTTGTATCGAACAGAATTCAACTTTTACAACTCTAAACCATGGATTCCAAATTTACTTAATTGACTTTAAAAAAATACAAAAAATTAGTGATTTTGTTTTTTGTTGATTCAATTGAAACCTAGAAAAGGTTAGTTCTTTGATTCCAATTTTATTATTGTTAAATAAATTTAGATCCTATAACTAGATAGTTTTATTAATGTCTTTAATATCAATCATGTATATATGGATCTATAGATGGCTTTAATATCATTCATGTTTATATAAATCTATTTAATGTTAATAGATAATTTTTTGGATGTGGAGATCATTTGAAATCTAAATTTGCTATCAATAATTTTATTTTTTATATTCTATATGACTGATGTGATTGATCCAAGAGTTGTATATAATGTAAATATTGTACTCTAGGCCTAATACAAGCTTCTAAAAGGGACTTTGTCCCATTAAAAAAAATAATAATAAATAAATAAATAAATAAATCTTATTTTTTATATTGGATTCTAATTTTGAGAATTTGAAATTTTATTTTACATTATCTTATTTTATAATATGATACATTTGATCATCTCATTATTTTTTGGATCATCTTAGAAAGAGGTTAACCGGTGTTTATAACTTCTTAGAGAAAAGGGACCATGTTGGAAAATATATGAATTTTTCTTTCCCTGTTTCTTTTATGTCTTTTATATATATATAAGATGGGGAGAATTCAAACTCCAACCTGATAACTACGCTGCAATTATTCAGTTATTTATTACAAATATTCGGTTTATTATAGACTATTTTCATACAGGAGAGTATTACCCTTATTACTTGGAAAAAAATGTTTAACCTGTTCGTGAACTTCTAAGAAAAAGGTCCAAATACTGCAACATCATGCCCAGCTGCTTCCTTTCGTACATTAAGATCACGCTTAGCTCCTTCCACTGTAACAAAGATAATTCCTCACTAACGTAAAGATCACGCCTAACCCTTTCCCTTATTTTTAACATCAGGCCTAACCCCTTTCATTATTTCTAACATCGCGATTAATCAGGATCTGATTGATATACGTACCGCAAACGCAAAACCAGGGAATCAAGACCCGAAATGCGAATTGCAGTAGTGGGCGAAAAGAATCAATCATGGATTGAGAGTGAGAGGCCGAAAATGAGGAGTTATACGCGCAAAGAAAATGCTGTATGAAAAAGCTTAGTGTGCATTGTGCGATCACGCCTAACCCTTTCCCTTATTTTTAACATCAGGCCTAACTCCTTTCATTATTTCTAACATCGCGAATAATCAGGATCTGATTGATATACGTACCGGAAACGCAAAACCAGGGAATCACGAGCCGAAATGCGAATTGCAGTAGTGGGCGAAAAGAATCAATCATGGATTGAGAGTGAGAGGCCGAAATTGAGGAGTTACACACGCAAAGAAAAAGTTGTATGAAAAAGCCGAGTGTGCATTGCACATACAAATTTTTAATCATGCGTAAATCGTATTTATAGCATGGATGGGTTGGTCTCACGGCCCTAAGGACCCGCAAAGATATAGGCGTTCAGTGGACTTCTAGGCATGTAGCACCAATGTTGTACATATGATTTTACGTTCCTAATTTGGCCTAACACCATGTTACGATATAGAATAATAACAATGTAAGAAAGTGTATGTTGGCCGGCTCTTCTGCCCAATTATAAAAGGAATTTGTGTGCAGCCGCTTACAATAGACATCACACAACTTGTGGGCCGGGGCCTAGCCGTGCGAAGCCGTCCTCGCCTAAGGACTTGTTGTGCGCCTCCACCGGTCCACGCAACTCGGGTGGAGTGTGGCCCATTATAAGTAGACTATGGCTGGGCGAATTGTTGTGCGATCCCTCTATCACATGTCGTGCACGTCACCTTCCTTCATTCTAACCCTACAGTCGGTTCGTACCCGTTTCACCCGGTCATGCAGACATCCGTCACGCACCTTTTCCACTGGGTCGTGCAAAGTACCCACAGTACAGATCTATCCCCATAACACCCCACAAGAACTTAGCTCACCACCTGGGTGCCTCTTACATCGTGCCAAGAACTTCCACCTCATTCGTGATTGAATTCACGAGACCAATTCATGGTTGAATTCTTGTGCGACGATTTGTCTCCTCAATCATGCGAAGTCATTTCTCCTAGCCTTAACTTTCTCACGTAACTCGCACAACTCTTTACTCACCTTGTTATATCCTCCCCAACTCTAAATTGTTATCGTCGCAGACAACTTTTCAATGAGTAAACCAGAGTCCGATGTTCACCAAATGAAATGTGTATGTGGAACATACAATCTCCAAACTTTACTCTAATGGGTGCCTCCATCCTCCATAGGAAACCTCGAATTATCATGGTACCACAACATTATCACACTACTATCTACGCAAAGTGGCCTTGCACTCCAATTGTTTATTGCCACATACTCCCTCCTAACTTTATCAGCAATGCCTCAAGATGCTACCACCACTGTACAAACCATATTGTCTTGTCACAACTAGTACTACCACAACTCCCACTCCACAAAACTATCTCTACGTGTTGAACTATCATGATCATTATTGTTCCCATACTCCAACTAACTTTGCCATGTCTCCACACATTATCGACCTCATGCATTGCACTAATTAAGTGATTAATCTAACTTTGCCATGTCTCCACACATTATCGACCCCATGCATTGCACTAATTGGGTGATTAATCTAACTATCACGACCAACTCGATAATGCACACGCTTAAGCCATACTGAGTCATTTCTACTTGCACCCCATCACACTAATCAACCTCCACGTGTGTCATTGCCATTGTCCTAACTCCATCAAGAAGTCACTTCATAGGATCCAAGTGATGTGTCTTCAAACTATCACATACGTACTCATTACATTGGTCTACAACTTAGTCCATCTGCGTAATGTCCTGAACCAAGGCATCCACACCTTATTGTCATGTAAAGCCTCTCCAAAACTATTTTTTTTTCCACTAGCTCTATTTTCTACTCCATACCCAAGTTACTTGAAGAGATATCAAACTCAAATGGCTCTCATCCCCACAAGTCTCACCAAGTCCATCATGCGAGCATTTTATGTCACCCCGACAATCATGCCATTTGTGGCTCTTAGTATGATGCCAAGTGTGTTCGATCCAATTGCCACTAACTAGCTCACTTGAATCTTCTTCACTCCCCATGTGCTCACTTAAACACATAACACATTTCTCATCTCATAGGTCCAAATTATCTATGAAACTTTGTGATGAAGGTAAGCGCCAACTTGCCTCACTATCTCCTCAATGTACTTACACAAAGCCTCCAAACAAGCCACTAAAGATCTTTGTGCCCTTCTCCTCAAGAAGGCACCTCCATGCAAAGTCTCCATCAAATCCAACTAGCCTCTAGAACCATTGGGTCATTTGCTACTCATAAGTTGACTAAAGAATGACCTACCCTATCCAATGTGGGCATCCTTAAGTCGATTGCAAATTCCCTGAATATTCAGGAATCCGACGGACATCGGCGCGGTCAATTTTTTGACCGTGCCCATGTCCATTGAATTCCCGAATATTCGGGGAATCTGCAATCGACTTAAGCTCACCGATCCAATGTCTCACACCATAGGGGGAGGACATCTTCAACTTAGCCAGATTACACCCCACCCAAGCTCGATCATTTATCAACAATCCCATGACTAACTTTCCATTAGGCTCTATCTATATTTTGGAATGGAATATTCAACTTCCTCAATCACTTCACTCCACAATCCTCCACTTTGATGGTTAAGTCTACATGACCCAATTGAATTGTTGCCCAAGTGTCTCCACACTAAGGCCACACCATAGTTACAACCAAGTCTACCCAACTACCCCATCGAATCTATGCAAATGTCTCATATCAAGCTTTATCTCCAACAAGGTTACTCCAAAGTGGCACGGCTCAACTATTTGAGTATGCCTAAAGCAAGATACACTTGGTCTCCCTAAGTCACGTAGTTCTTCCTGCAAAGCTCCTCACGTTAAGTCAAAATACCCCAAGGCAATATACTTCCACACGAAGGCTCCTAGGTCACATCCATAGTTCACTCACTTGTCACGTTGAGTCTATCTCGCCGAAGCTAAGAATCATCCACATCACAACCTCATCATGCTCTTTTCCTGGCTTATGTCTCCACCAATGTCTCCACCCCCTTTAGCTACCTCAACTATCAGATAACCAAGCCTTAATGTCCACCCTATGTCCAACTCAAGCTGCTTGTTCCACCCTTGTGCAATCAACCAACTTCCCATGTCCATGGCATTCAGTGAATCTTGGATCATGGTGAAGCCCCAATGAAGAGCATCTAACCATCCCTCATGGCAATATGCAATCTAAACTATTGTGCCCTTCCATTCCATGTGTTGCTTCAGTCGAATAACCTCAATCCTCAAGTCACAACAGAGACTTGGCCAATAATCTCTTGGTCAATCCAACTTGCTTTCTACAAGGCTACCTCATCCATTTCCCTTGCCCAAGGCATTTGCACTATTTAATCTTGAATTGATTGCCTCTTGAAAAATCTCTACATTGCACCATGCCACCCAACCAATAAGTGAATGTATGAACAACTCAATCCGTAATGTACATCAACTCATAGAACCATCCTTTTGCATATCTTATATGCTAGAGGCTAAGAGTCACACTTGCTTCCATGGTTGTTCCATCCTTACATTAGTAAGCCTTCACACAACCGACTATTGCATACTTGAATCTTCAGTGACCCATTAGAACTGGCAACTTGTTTTGCCACCAAAATAATCAATTCTACACCTCCAACTCTTAGCAATCATTGTTGCATGTATTGATGGTCAAATGTGCTCTAATGCCACGTGTCACAACCTTAGAGGATGCATATGGATTTAGTTGCTTCATGGACTTCTATGTGCAGAACCGATATCATTCTAATTTATGGTGCAACCGATATCATTCTAATTTATGGTACAGTCAAGCCAGTCGTACCCGACTTTGACCACACCTACACCACATTCTTTTACTTAGTTAAATCTTTTGTTTAATACACATAACGCTTGACCAAATACAACATATAATGGCACAACAAAAATATACAATATGGTTTTAGATACGAAACTGCTTAACTTGGCCAAACACAGAATTACAATATAGACTATTTTCGTCTAGGGCTTACGACCCTTATTACTTCTAATGTTGGGAAAAAATGCTTAACCTGTTCATGAACTCCTAAGTAAAAGGTCCAAACACTAACATCACGCCCAACTGCTTCCTTTCGTACATTAAGGTCACGCTTGGCTCCTTCCACTGTAAAAAAGATACTTCCTTTCTAAAGTCAAGATGAACCCTAACCCTTTCCCTTATTTTTAACATCAGCCCTAACCTCTTTCATTATTTCTAACATTACGAATAATCAGGATCTGTTTGATGTACGTACCACAAACGCAAAACCAGAGAATCAAGAGCCGAAATGAGAATTGCAGTAGTGGGCAAAAAGAATCAATCATGGATTGAGAGTGAGAGGCCGAAAATGAGGAGTTATAGACGCAAAGAAAAAGTGGTATGGAATAGCTTGGTGTGCAACATACAAATTTTTAATCATGTGAGTCTCACGGCCCTACAGGACCTGCAGGATGTAGGCCATCAGTGGACTATGTAGCGCCAATGTTGTACATATGGTTTTACGTTCCTAATTTCGCTTAACACCATGTTACAATAGACATCACACAACTTTCGCCCTAGCCGTGCGAAGCAGTCCTCGCCGAAGACTTTCGTGTGCGACTCCACTGGTACACCCAACCCGGATGGAGTGTGGCCCAATAGTAGACTACGGCTGGCCGAATAGTTTGCACGTCACCTTCCTTCATTCCAACCCTACAGTCGGTTAGCGCTCGCTTCACTCGGTCATGCAGACTTCCGTCACGCACCTGTTCCACTGGGTCGTGCAAAGTCCCCACAGTACTGAGACATATCCCCATAACACCCCACATGAACTCAGCTCACCACCTGTGTGCCTCGTCCATTGTGCCCAGAACTGGCACCTTATTCGTGGTTGAATTGACGCGAGCAATTATTGTGCGATGAATTGTCTCAATCATGCGAAATCATTTCTCTGCTCGCCTTGTAACTGTCACCCAACTTGCACAACTCTTTACTCGCGTTGTTGTATCCTCCCCACTAACTGTTATGGTTCCCAACAACTCTCCAATCAGTAAACCCAAGTCCCCAAGTTCACCAACTCAAATATTTCCGTGGAAACTTTTTCTTTCTTTTTCTTCCGGGTTGAAAAACAACAATCATTTATATTAGTATATGAGGCTGTTTACATATAGCAATTCATCTGTGTTCACCAATCCTATGGCCAGCCGTGTGTAAAATACTAAAACATGACCAAAACATGACATTTAATACAGCTTATCAGTCCAAAAATATAACACATAAAAGAAATACAAAACAAAAAGAGTTAACTAAGTCAAAACATAACTAGTCTTCACTATATCATGCTAAGAGGTCTCTAAGTCAAGTTTATGTTGACTTAGTTTATATCAAGCAGAAAATCTGCCACATAGAGATAAAGCTTAAGTGTCGTAGATTCTCCTCGTCTGATGCAAATTGTTATTGTGAAAAGTGGAATATATGATCTCTTCTCTCTGGGATGATATTTGTGATCCACTTCTAAAGAGCATCCACAATTCTGTTCTGTTCTCTCTATATATGTGAAAAAGTTACCCTTTGGAATAGTCCCATCAACATCATGATTCTATTCATCTAATTAGAAAACATGGGTGGCTCGAAAGTTGATTTCTCCATAACCCATTCGATGACAACCTTCAAATCCCCAAAGACCTCCAAAGACTCAATAGATAACTATCGTGCATAGTATAAGACCCCCCAAAGTGTAATGATCTCTACCCGGCTATTAGTACCCATCCCACTGTTCCAACATAAGTGCTAATGTTGGCCTGGCTTTATAACTATGAAAGCCCCACTACCACACAAATCATATTCAATGCCCCATTGAAAAAACCTATAGGAAACTTGCACCATAAATTCATGTGATGGATATTTCTCGTGAGTCTATTATAAATCACGGGCCTTGTTTCCTTGAAATAGGCACATATTCACATGCAAATGCATTTGATGGGAAATGTGTTATTTTAAAAAATATAGGCATTTCTTGTTGTGCCAAATACCCAAAAATATGTAAATAGGGAGAGTTCAGAATTCTTTGTAACTAGACATCCAATCTTGCAAACAACCCTCAATTGAAGTTTAATTCCAGTCAGCAAATACATTTATGATAAGCAGGACCCCAAATCAGATGGAAATAACGAATGGACATTTGAGGAATAGATCAACCACATCCTCAACCTCCACCTTATAAAAAACACATCTGCTAGGGCCACAAAGCCCACAACAACATAAATTATCCCATGTTAGAATTTTATTTTTCCAAGTCAACCACCCGAAGCATTTGAGTTTTTTGGGAGATTCCACTTCCAAAATTTGTTGTACCACACACTTTGCTCAGAATGCGAATGTGGAATTGTGATATGCTTATAGGCCTTTGCAATCGAGAGATGTCCCTGCAAATATTTCCCATCCCAAGTGAAACTATCAACCTTTCTTATTAAAGTGATACCTTCCATGCGTGGTTGCTCACATACTTGTCCCAAACACATGCAAGTTCTCCATATAAACCTAAATCATGTGAGCAAAACCATGAAGGATATATGAAACTTTGATCAAGTGGAAATTGGATCTAATTTAAGTAATAAATACCTAAATTATGGATGTGCCTAAAAATGTGATAGACAATGAATGGTTTCCAACAAATCCTCTAATAGGATCTAGGCCAACCTCCACCAATGATCTAGATTGTATCTCCCATTTTAAATACCCAATAAGCCAATGCTTCACTTTTAACATATTGTTCCAAATGTATCAGATAGAGCTATGAGTTGAGTCCCTATCCTTTATCCACTCCAGTATCGATAGTTTCCTAAGGTACATTTTCTTTATAATCCCCTACTAGATCCCATTTCCATTGATACTGTGCCACAAACTCTTAACCAAAATTTCCCATCCAAACTTTTCAATGTCCTTAATACCCCATGCACACTCCGCAATCCCCATAGGGATAGCCTCTAGTCGCACAATATGGATCTTCTGAACATCCCTGGACACCGCCCATATAAACTTGGAAATAAAATAGTTTATCATTTTGATGATGTTCTTGGACATCATGCATAAATGCATCTAGTAAACATTTATGCTCTGTAGGACAGATTGAACAAGGGCTAGCCAACCCCCAAGAGTCAACCATTTATGAACCCAAGTTGAAAGTTTGTGTTCAAATTTGTCAATAAGAGAAGACTAGTCTCAGATCTCATAATTATTTGGTTTTATATGGAAATCAAGGTATTTGAAGCCAACATCCAATTGGACCATCTCCACATCAAATGAATTAGCAATCTTTGATACACAATTCACCCCCAGAGTTGGTGCAATCAACATAGATTTTTCTTTACTCATAAATAGTCCTAATGCATCACCAAATGTGTAGACAGTCTCATGGAAATGTCTCCATTCCACAACGAAGGCCTTTCCTAGAATGAGTACACCATCCGAAAATATAAGGTGGGTAGTGGAGGTATTTTTAGAGATCTGAAGCCTTGAAAATGACCCACAATTGTGTGATTCAAAAATCAACGTGCTCATCCCTTCAATCACCAATAAAAATAACAAAGGTGATAAAGAACACCCTTGTCTTAAACCTCGAGATGCCTTGAAGAAAAACGAAGGAACCCCATTAATTAGAACAATGAAATTTGTAGATGTGACACATGCTATAATCCAATCTACGAACATCGGAGAAAGCCCAATCTTATGTAAAACCATCTACAAGTATCCCTAGTCCACACAGTGAAATGCTTTAATCAAATCAATTTTCATATTCATGACTTCCTTCTTTTTTTCCTTAATACCATGCAAGAATTCTTGAGCAATAGCCATGACATCTTGAATCTGTCATTGCTTTAAAAACCCAAATTGTTTAGCTGAAATATGATTTGACAATGTGTCTTTAAGCTGGGTAGAAATAACCTTCGATATGAATTTGCATATGATATTGCATAGTGATATAGGCCTAAAATATTTAATGGATGTTGGCTTGGAGACTTTAGGGATCAATGTGATAAATGTGGCATTTACCACACCCAAAATCCTACAGGTGGTCCTTCTCGACCATCTTTAGTAGGTCATGTCCCATGATTTCCAAAAAATGAAGAAATGACTCCAAAGTCCACCTATCCAATCCAGGGCTCTTGTCCTTAGCGAGAGAATTTAATGCAAACCAATTCATCAAATGTAATTGACCGACCCATTTTATCATTGTCAGTTTCATTAAACATTTTAGGATATGTTTGTATGACTTGCAACTAGTTTTTGATGTCCACATTCTCTCTGGTACAATACAAGCTACCAAAATAGTGAGCAACATCCCTATGCAAATTTTTTTGTGTAGTGATGTACCTATCCTCACCATCCTATAGACCCTAAATAGTGTTTGTCCATCTCCTCTAGAATGAAAAATTATGAAAAAAATTGGTATTTTTACCCCCTTGGATATCCATATTGCACAAATTTTTAGCTTCCACTCCACCTCTTTGATTTTTAAGATCACCCACTTTCGACCTTTAAGCTCCAGTATCAATCACTTATGTGCTACGATGAAGAAACCCAAACCAGATGGATCAAACAATATAATGACCTGTTTTACTATATCATTCAATTCAATAATATTGTGTCTCTTTTTCTTTCTTTCCCAAATCATAACTGCTTTTTTTAATTCAGTTAGTTTCCAACAAATCAAATCCATACATGTTGTCTCCTTATGATGATCATACATAGACCATGCAGTCTCCACCAAATTATCAAAATCATTGTTAGATAGCTAAGAATTATTGAACTTGAAAGGAAGGCCTTTCTAGTTAGATTCCCCACACCATTGGAGGAAGATAGGATCATTTTTTGACATCATCGCTAGAACCACACAGGAACTCATCACCCAAATATGCTCCACCATGTTTTCATGAACTAGGTAATGAATACGTCTTTTAGCAATCCCATTAACCCCAAGTCGACCATTCGTCCATGTAGGTATTAGTGGGTACAACAAAATGTCTGTAAGATGGTTCGACTTGAACAATACTTTAAAGAAATCCCCCAAAGGGTCTATCTTATGATGTGTTCCCCAAATCTCCTACGTAGCCACAATGAGATTAAGATCTCTATCCAAGATAAGTGAACCAATCTTTAATAGATCACATTTATCCAATCGATTCCAGAACTCTAGTATGGATCCATATCCTGCATAAACATTTAAAATGTGAAACCACTTCGTCGATCCCATAGTAAATCCAGAGAGAAAAATACCTACAAAATTTTAGTAAGCCAAAAATTTTACAACGATGGGATTCCACATAACAACCAATCCCCCCAATAGTCCATGTGCATTCATCGAGCAATCTTCCATCCCAGACACAGTTTCAAGAATTAAGGCCTATCCTTCAACCCCAAAGCCATAAAATATTGTATGAGGATGATGAATGGATTTTGTTCATAGATTAAGTAACAGAGGGAATTGCATTTTGGGGTATTCCCTAAACACCTAAGGTTAAATAACATAATAATCATGGGGGAATGGTCAAGTCAGGCTATGTCTCTCTAAGAGCTTGAGTATTAGAAACCCCAATTGAAGAAGAAGTATGGGAGTCTAACTCATCCAGAAAAAGAAATGGCATGCTAATTTGAGCCGAGTTCCCATGGGGACGCTGATAGGGCTTACCACACCTTTTCTTCCTGACAATAACATTTTGTCAGGAATTATGGATAATGGTAAGGCATTGTACAATAGATAGTGATGGGTGAATAGTTAAAGGTGCCATGTCTAGGAATGGAATGTGCTTAAGAAATTATATATCACCACCAACCGAATTAGTTGGTGAGATTTCTCCTGAATAGGAACCAAAACGGATAACTAGAGATAAAGGGGCGAGGGTGGGTGTGCAAGCACATTCTGAACAAAAGTAATAAGGGTGTCTAAAGTGTCCCCCGGATCAATTGAAACAGGCTTAGTAGAGCATGCATATAAAAGAGATAGATACTAAAAAATGGAAGATACCCTGGAGTGTTCAGCCCAAATCAAAGGCTTTTTACAAGGGGGATATGGGAGATTTGGTATATCTTGAGGTTTTTCAATAAAATCATCCACATGCACATCAGAGTCATGAATACAAGTTTTAGAAGAAGGTGAACCATGATGATGATAATTAATTGGAGAGGATTGCCAAATTGTTTTAGGATCCACAACCTTCCTTAGCTCATCGCAAGAGGTATCGACCCTATAATTTGATCTAGAATAATTTAGTTCCATATATCCATGAAAAGCCCCCCTGAACCATTATAGAAAATTAGTGAGAAGATGTCCTATAAAGTGGCATCTAAGACATCTGAAGGGAATACCCTAGTAGTCTAGCCTCTGACGATGCAAAAAATCTCCCTAGAATAGGTCTAGGTTAGTAGGTAAACCACCTAAGAAGTCTAATTCGACCAAAATCCAAGCAATTCATTTTTCCATGTCACATAGACTGTGCTCCTCTAAATATACAAATCTCCCTATCAAGTACCCGATAGCCATCAATGTCAGCCAAGTCCAAAGTTCTAATGGAAGCCCAAGGAGCTTGAACCATACAAGGTTTTACCTCAGAACCTCCATTAATCTATTGAATCCAACATCCCAGTGTTGCAAAGATAAGTAACTTCAACTAAGTACCCAAGAAGTACTCAAAATATTCTCAATGTCCCGTGAATGGAGAAAATGGAAGCAAAACCACTTGTTTAACATGATACTATTTCAAGGTTTATAATTAATTACATGGACCTAGTGTATGTCAACCCAATCCCACATATGTAATCCATCCATATTAGAAAAATTCTAATTACCAATGAGAGCCCACTTCTATAGTTCAACAACTTTTTCCGAGTAGATGTCACTGCCAAAACTTAGCTCTTGAATCTCAAATTTTGATTTATGAGAGCACACAAAGTGTTTAAGTGAAGGATTAGTTTGAGTGGATGTTCGACTGCCATCACCAACACAGACGGGAGCCACAAAATATCCACCTTTGGGGAGTCAAGTCCATGCATGTTGTAGCCAACTGTCATTAGATGATCAATGTCAGACGTCCCAATCACATCATGTAATATTTTGTTTTTTGGATATGGTCAAAATAGACAGAATCTACGCATGGTATTTACCGTGGTATTTACCCATGGTATTTTCCCACAGTATTCCCCTTCGTTTTTTGAGGGAAAATAATAAAATAAATCTTTTAGAGAATCCATCAAGCGTATAAAATGGGATAGGAGCTAGGAATTGAGATCATCCTAAGTTATTTATCTATTTTTCCTTTGTTGAGAACTTGGCAAGGTTAGTTCTAGCTTATCCCAGGGATGAAAACCCTCTGTAAGTAATTTGTTTGGTGGATCCATCTAGGATCTACAATTGTGCTTCAATGTTGCGATTTCTTTTTTTATGATCAACCTACCATGCCATTGGCAAGGGTTTCTTATGTTAATTATTATGGCATGTATTATTTGCAATAATTAATTAAATAAAGTGGCTATAGTTCTAGTGTTCTCATTTTGGTTAAAAGCTTATGTTAATTAGAAAATTATAGTGTGCTAGATCTGCTAAAATTTTTAAGGTTTGGGATCTTACAATGGTATTAGAGCTATGCATTCTGTTAGCCTAATAGTTTTTGTTAGAAGATCCTAATTTTCTAGGATTTAAAATCATTGTCGTAACTTCGATGCGATTTATTTAACCCTAACTTGCATTTTCAATCTTCGGTGGTATTCGATATCACTGTAGTTGGTCTCTTATTTTTTAGTTAATTATTTCGAGAAGGGTTATGAGAATAGATCTAAATCTATCCATTCAAGATTCAAAGCGTCAATCCATTTATTTGCATTGGTTTTTGGATCTTTGCAGATTTCCTAACACTGCCCGAATCGAGACCATCATAATCTTGTTGAGGGGTTTGTACGCTGAATTGTGGCAACTCACCCCAATCCCTACATATATTCATATAGGATAAAGGATCATCATTCATTGATCACTACCACTAATTGACCAAATCCAAGGGTATACTTGCGCAGAAGGTCAGGTGTGTTCCTCACACCTCATTTAAGCATAAGCCGTCATTGATCCCACTACAACAAAGCTCCGTGCCGAAGGTCATAACAATGAATCTTGATTTATCTTTGGAGTGTTGATAAATCACAAGAGGAGAGTGTGTTCTTTAAAGGCTAACAGACCATACTCTGTGGGTAGTCTCTTGACCATGATGCCAAGCAACACTACCCTACATCCCTTACACAAAAGTCCAAGACTGAAGGGCCATATCGGTCATATAGAAGCTATGTGAGGTCTTCATTGAAGAATATTCGAGCACGCAGAAGCGATTGCTGAAGGGTCACATATCCATCACATAGAGATTCTATCGAGGTCCATTCCGAGGTCATCCCTAGAGATTTGGGGAAAATCATGGCACCAAAAGGGTCCTAATGTTTTGTAAGGGGTTTGAATTCAAAGATTGAGTGGCAGATGTATTAGATTCTTCGGATCGAGAAGCAAATAGATTCGCTACAGTTCGAGATAGAATATTAGATGACAATTTTGAAGAGAGTTGTCGAGAAGCCATGAGAAAGTCATCAAGGTTACATCATACACCATCTAATCAACCGATTCCAAGATTAAGGGTGTCTGGACATGCTCGTTATCAATGCAAAGAGTCTGCACCAACCATACAAACAACGTAGTGATACATCATGCTTATGTGATGGGCATTAACCCACCAAAGCAAGGTGACCGATTTCCCACTCCATTTGTCAAAACATCTCCTGATCAATCTGAATCTACCTCTGTCGATTCCTCTTGCGATTGATAGTGGGGTGTCCAAGTTTGTTTGGAATATGAGGCATCGACTGTAGAAGTGTTGTGGATATAAGATATCCCCAAATTTGGTATTGGCATCATAAGTTAGCTTTGAACTTAGTAAAATAGAAGGAGGGTAGTCACGTCTGAAATGGAGTGGAGCTTTTAATGATGAGGTATCATGGGAACCATGACTATTCATTTCATGTTTAAATTCAATTTGGGCATACGATGAATTTAATTGTTTAAGAGGGTTTTGTATTTATTTGGAGCCATAGTTCTCAGTTAGGAACATAACAAAGAAACATCGATTAAATATTGGAGGAAGACTAAGCATCATCGTTGTTGGTTGTGGGGTGACCACCTACTTGGTTGCTTTGTTTTCCACCTCCCTTTGACCAAATTTGTGAACTATTAATTAAGGGTTAAATCCTGTGTAGCACATTGAGGGAGACAGATCGACGAAGGCTACGAAGTGGATCCCTGTGCAACACAGTGAAGGAGAACGGTCAGCCAAGGCATTGAAACAAACCATGGCAGCGCATAGAGGGAGAATGGGTCGATTAAGGCACCTGAAACGAAACTTATGCAGCACAGGGAGGGAGTTATCTGACATGAATCTCAGTGTGTAGATCATAGGGGTTAACTACTGAATTTGGTGGATCAATCCATCTTCGAGATGAGCTCTGGCACAAGCACAGAAGAAGGGCGAGTTGTACAGAGAAACTTAGATAATAGAAGAGTGGGCTAAACCCAGGTCTCCATTTGACAAAATGAAGGAGTTAGGAATCCCTCGTGAGGGGCACAGAGAGCGTGGCTAAGAAATCAACATTTATTTCTCCTCCAATCCTGCAACGTAACTCCCCACTGCCTATCCATTGAGTAGCTGAGGATGATAACTACTGTGGTTTGTAAGTGAAGCTCTAATGTGTTGAATAAATTGGGTCAACTGCTGCGAAAACACCCTCTTTAATAATTGGGCCCAATGCTTTAATAAACTATATATAAATTATTTGTGGTATAAAAATATATATATATATTAAAAAAAGAGGGAGTTGATTTTAGATTTATTATAAAGGGGTTGTGGGCATTGATTTATTCTACACCAGCAATTGTTGCATTGGATTATTAGTTTTTTTCTCCACTATTATTATTTGTAGGTGTTCAATTTCTTTATCAAGGCTAAAGATTCAAGCCCAATGTAGATCGATTTCTTATAGGGCGTAAATTGATCCAAGGAGAGAAGTTGCCATCATTTGACTTTTGGAAGCACCTAAGGAGCCGACATGGTAATACATCAGTCGGTCCTCTGGACCACACTACCTCTTCGAATAAAAAATGGCAACCACTTACAAATGAGAAGCAAGAGAAAACAACAAGCCTTTCTCGTGGAAGGTCCATGCTATCCTTCAACAGTCAAAGGATATCCAGAAGGAAGATGTGAAAAGCAAGCATCTCTTTGAACTCGGATCCAAATTGCAGTATACAAAGTCTAAAGATGTACTCCTACGGTCGGACACATTAGATATGGCTTTTCCCCTGATAGAGAAATCAGATTGGAAAAGGTCAAGTTGGGCGTTGAAGCCATCAATGCTTTCCTTAATACAACCTAGGTTCTTGGAGCATTCTTATGAAAATGTTAGACTCACAGTTTCCTCTTGTCTCAATAAGATCATCGCTTTAACATCACCACTACCACCTTTCAAGAATGATATCATGAGGTATATTGTAGATAATAGTATAAACCCTTCAAGGGTTGAACAACATCATGTCTCCTACCTTTCAAAAGCAACCCAAAATTCTAGAACTAATGGAAAAATTCAGCTTTGGCACATTCATGTTGAATTTGGAATGTGATGAGTTGATCTTTTAGTTGCTCAAAAATTTTTACACCAATATTGCATAAGCTCCTTTAGACCATGTTAAAGCATGCATGCAAAATATTGTGTCCCTTTTCTTAAAAGGAGATGCTGACATCTGCAAGATACTAAGATCCAAATTGCCGACCATTTGGAGGAAGGAACCAAAGTTATCATCAACTGCCTGTGATCTAGTCAAGAATTTGGTCAGGAAAAACATAAAATGCTCAGAAGGATGCTGACTAGGAAGGAGTTGAGAAGGATTGATGAAGGAAACAAGGACAAAATCTGCAGCAAGAATGAACTAAGGAGAAGAGGATTATGCTTTATTTTTAAGGGACCTTGGGCCCTTAACCATTCATGTCCAAGTGATAAGGAGGAAACATAGGCATAAGAGTTAGAGACTTCTTCAGATCATGGGGATTCATCCATTGTTGGGTTCACCGATTTTCAGAAGAGAATGTATGAAGGATCTAAGTAGTCAAGTACATCTGGTGAGCAACAACACCATGATTTTTAGAGAAACTTGGAAGACAAGCCAGTGATAATCATTCAACTTGAAAAATTACATGGGGAAAGGAAGGAGGTAATTCCTCCTGATGATGTGGTACTTGAGTCTATAGATATCCAGGAGAACATCCATAAATAGTATGTGCTATTAGGTGTAGATAACAATCCACCAGTATATCCATGTTTGACAACCAGAGATAGTGGAAAACGTATCCCCATATGTGGAGAAGGCTAGGAAGAAGACATTCAAGGAAAATAAAATGAGGAGCCCGTAGACATAAACCGACATGATGAGCATGATCATGCGGGGAAGCATGACAATTATGGTATGCAAGATGAGCCATTTCTGGAGGGTCAGTCAAAGGTTCAAGATGAAGTTGTGGTCATTGGCATCCGACGTAGATAGATACAGAGACATTCAACAGGGCACCGAAATTTTCAGTAGAGGAAATTCAAGAGAGGATCATACATTTCAAGACAGATATTATGATGTTGAAGTAGAGAGTTTGGACAGTCTGAGACATTGTCTTACATGAGAATAGAAAAATTGAGGAACTCATAGGGGCATGTGTCGAATCAATGACCAAGATGTCTAGTGTTGAGGAATGACTCAAGTCCCTCTCAAGGCAACAAGAGTAGTATAGTTGGGAGTTCCAAAGCATCCCTCTACAGGAGTACATAGATAAGTGTTACACAAAAATATCGTCACCTTGATTATTTGCAGTCGGTGTAGGTCTATCACCACCTATACCAGCGTCTTAAGCAAGTCTCAAACCTCAGCTCTTCAGAACAAGCTTTAGAAATGGGAGAAAGACATCAAAAAAGCAATGTAACTCTGGTTCCACACTTTCTCTCACTTTTGCCTGCGGGCCCGCACCTTTTGTTCAGGATATCTGCGTACTTATACGCTCTGTATGTAAAGGGGAGGGTGCGTACCCCTGTAAAAATCAAAAGGCGCAATCTTTATCTTAAAAATCTCATCTTGGGTTAATTCTAGAGTTGTCTAGAAGCATTTGTTGCGTGGATTGTTCGCTCCAAGTGGTTCATGCATCCCATCATAGGAGGAACTAATCCCTTGTTGAGAGGAGATATCCCTTTGAAGGAGGACTCTATCCCTTTGAAGGAGGAGCTGGTAACTGATCTCCATTGCACTATAAATTTAGGCATTGGGTCAGTGGCCAGAGAGGTTAGAAGCTGAACTTTTGAGGGTAAATGCTAGTGAAATCAAGACTTCCTATTTGAGCTTAAGAGGAGAGATCACATACCTTTTTAGCTTCATTGGGGAGTGAGTGAAGCTTGTCAAAGTAGAGGAGACTTCTTGTTGGACCCTGGGAGGAGCTTGTACATCGTCAAGGCAATGGTTGTAAGGTTCTTCTCCTTTTGAATTAATACAATCAAGCTCATTTTTCTCAACAAGTATCTCATGTTATTTGTTTCATGGACTCCTTGACTTTCATGTTAAATATGTTTTATAAACTAGTTATTCAGGTGCTATTTAATCGTTTGCCTTGTTTGTGCTTGCAGGTTTGCGACAAAGGAACTTACTTGGATCAAAGGAGCGAAGGCATATCCAAACTTGCGTTGGACATGAGGTAGGCCTTAAACACATTTGTTTGCCATTATTTATAAAGCACATTTAGAGAAAGATAGTGTCTGGTTGGTTTGTTTGTCATTAGGTCTTCATTAGATTCTAGGAAGGTCTATCTTGTCCGCAAGATCGATTCATTCTGCGTGAAAAAATGGTGACTCCACTGGGGACTTGATTGTTTTCCTCGTTTTTCTTTGACTTGAGAAACTTGCCTTTTTGTTTCTGTTTTTGGCTTGTTGTGTGTGGCT
>APFE030534850.1:169838-188709 GCA_000404065.3 Pinus taeda | reverse complement strand
CACATGCTCTCTCCCTCCATATCTATCTTTCTCTCCATCCCTCTCTTCCTCTCTCTATCTCTCTCTTCTTCCCTCTCTTCACCTCCCATCTATATCTCTATCTCCCTCTGCCTCCCCTTTGCCTCTCTATATCACCCCCAAAACATACACACTCTTTCTCCTTATCTATTTATCTCTCCCTCCCCTTCATCTCCCTCTCCCTCTCTCTTCCCCTTCTCTCCCTCTCTCCCTCTCTCTCCATCTCCCTTATCACTCCCTCTCTCTCTCTCCACCTTTATCTCTCTATGTCTTTCTTCTTACCTCCCTCTCTCTCCCCCTCCCTCTCTCACGTCCTCTCTCTCCCTTTCTCTTGCACATCCTTCTGTCTCCCCGCCCTCTCTCTCTCTTTGTCATCCAACTTAGTCACTCTCCCTACCTCTCTCTTTCTCTCCCCCCCTTCGTTCCATCTCTCCTTCTTTGTCTTTCTATCTCACCCCAAAACATACACACTCTCTCTCCATATCTCCCTTGTCACTCCCTCTCTCTCTCTCTCTCTCTATGTATTCTTCTTCACTCTCTCTCTCCCCTTCCAACTCCATCTCTCTATCCCTCCCTCTCAAGTCCTCTATCTATTCCTTCCCATCTCTCCCTTTCTCTCCTACCTTCTTCTCTCTCCCCCTGTCTCTCTCTCTCTTTCTACCCTCCAATCTTGTCACTATCTCTGTCCTTCTCCCCTCATCTCTCCCCCCTCCATTTTTGTGTCTCCATCTGTCTCTCTCTTAAACTTCTCCCCCTCTCTCACTCTTCTCTTTCTCTCTCCCTTCATTACTCCTCTCCCCTCTCCTTCATTCTATCTCCATTTCTCCCTTGTCACTCCCTCTATATCTCCACCTCTATCACTATATGTCTTTGTTCTTCCCTCCATATATATATATATATATATCCAAAGTTATTAAATATAATAATATTAATATTTATAATATTATTAATATTAATATTTTAATATCAATATTAGATTTAATGATGTTTTTTACATAGCATGATCATTTATAATAAAACTACATCAAATTAATATATATGGTTTTTCCTTTTAAATGTTCATTTTACAAATATTTAATTAAAGGAAGTATTAAAAGATTTTGGAGCATGATTTTCTATTCTTTGTGTTGAATTAACATTTTTTCTTTTAATTTAAGAAATGTTATTGGCTTGAGTAAAGAGTAAAATTGTTTAGAATTTTACTTAATTTGAAACTTTAATGTGGTAATTTTTTTTGTTAATGTAAATTTATGATCCATTCAAATTCACTTACATGATAAAAGAAGAGCTATTAAACACATTAGTGATTTAAGATTCAAGTATATGATCAAAGAAGAGCTATTAAACACATTAGCCATTTAAGATTCAAGTGAATGTTTTGGCCAACATTAATGAAATTTTTATTTATTATGTTTTGAGGAGGTGACATACTTACACATAGGGGTCATACTCGGCCCAATGAGGACATGGGGTCTGATTGGGTCATAGAATGCGCCTCTCCGCCCAATAAAAGTGCATTGAGAACGTGACATACTACACATTGGGGTCATACTGGGTTGTAGAATGCGCATCCCCGCTCAATAAAGTTATGCTTTCAATGATGAAAAACATGTGCAAAATTTATATTGAATTTTAAAAATTTAGTAGAAGAATGTTTAAGTGTAGTTAATCAACAAGCCAGCCTAGATTTATATCTATTATCCTATTCTAATTATTCAATGTTAATTTATGTTTGGCATACTATTGTAATGTGTATAGAATTTTCAAAAATTTATAATTTAAATGATTTTTTTTTATTTTTTTATTTTAGTATTGGTGAGGTTATGTTTTAGTCATGTCTAAGAATAACATTTAAATATGACAGTTAAATTGAACCAATAACTTAATATTTAGAAATTCTTTATCTAATCACCACCTATCCAAACCCCTTAAACTTTCAAATTTTAAAATTTAAATATTATCATATTTACTTATATTCACTAAATTAAATTTATTATTTTTAATAATAAATTCATTTATATTTAAAATATATTTTAAAAATAAAAAATAACTGAAAATTTATATATTTATATATCAACTAACTTTACAACCGTATTAAAACTGAACTGCTGGTTAGACTTTTCATACGGGTGAAGTGGTGCTGGTGAGCACCAGTCCTGATCAGGTTTTGTGGTGGAGCCACAACAGATTACATCCCTGAAAGATCCCGTAACAGGGTAAAAAGCAACAAGAATGAACCTGAAATGATGGCACTAAGGAAAAATAAAAAAAATTAGAATTAGGAAATAGTAAGAAAATTTATTATAATTTAATTGTCAAATTAGTTGTGAAGATAGTTATTTTTAATGGTTATGAGTAAATGTAGAATAATTCATTATTATTATTCAAGAAAAACCATACCACCAAATGACCCGTTGATAATTTATACTAGTCAAACTTTCACTCCAACAAAATCTTCTAAATTTAAACTATCAATATATTTCTTTGCCTCTAAAAAAACCAGCACTTAACCAAAAAACAATTTGAAAACATACTCCAAATCTATATGGCCAACACTATTATAAAATTAAGGAAGCAGCAGGCCATGCACGTTATCCTCAAGGGAAAAGACGAAAAAAACCTGAAATCAGTCCTGCAAACCTGAAATCAGGGAACCGCAGGCCAGAATATGGGATGCCTGTATAGCTAGCAATATCATAACAAACTTAAAAAAGATAAATGAACCTGAAATGAATGCAGCAGCAAGGAAAAGTACAGAAATAAATCTAAAATCAAATGGAGCAGGCAGCCTACGCACGCCATTTGAAATAAACGTGACATATAAATATGAAATGAATGCAGTCCCATATGAAAAAGCAGCAGTAATTTAATTAATGAGAAATTAAGTATGAATATATTGGAATTAAAAGTATGATGGGTTAATTTTGTATCATTAAAATGTCTAAATAACTTTGCATAATTAAAATACTTTCAAGATTTTTCAAAATATCGAATTTTTTTATAGGTGGCTTACTGGTGGTCGTTATATTTACGGAAAATCTCGGCAGATCAATTTAGAAGGGAATTTTTTAAAGCCTTTCGGCCGACTAGTATGGCCTAACCCCAAAGGCATCAAGAAGAATTGAACCTCCTGTAATCCGATCGACAAAATGTTTTAACAATAAAGACTCCACCAGTTAAACTAACTCCTAAAGCTTAATATTGAATTTATTTATTCATTAAATCAATCTTAAAAAAAGGAGTTGTCTATAATGCGACTTTTTGGAGATTCCGGTGACGGAATCCGGCGGAAGAAATGAGGTTAAATCTTGATTTTTAAGCAGTTAGAATGGTTTTTTAACTGCATATTTGGATTCAGCGCCCTGAAAAACCCCTGGGAGCCATTGATTGTGCAGAAACTAGCTATGAAACTTGGGATTCCAATGAATTGCTGCCGGATTTTGACCGGAAAAATCTGCCAAAAAAACTTTCAAAAAATCGCGTTATAGACTCCTGCTTAAAAAAATACTCAAAAATGTAGAAAAGCATACTCATGCATACCATTAATAGCATCTATAAGATGAGCTGGGTAAAAGAAATAATGAATACAGATATTGCGGCAGGGTAAAATCCAGGCAGCAATCCCATTGCATTGTCCATAAAGCTTCCTGCTCCATATCCGGTGATCCATTGCCAATGTAAACACAAAGTTCAATTTCATGCCCCCGACGCGAATCTCTCTTCTTCTTCCATCTAGATGGCATACAGAACGGGCTAAGTTCGTCCACCATTGAAATCGTAAAGGCAGTTGGAGTAAATTAGGGCAGTATTGAAGTCCAAATGGTTGTTGGCGTCAAAGGTAGTTAAACTAAATTTGGGCATTATTCAAGTACATAAGTAGTTGGTGTCAATTCTGTCATGAACAAAATCGTATAGCTGATGCCTGCCTTTGTGGATTTAAGAGACCATTTAGGTCTAGGTGGCAGACAAAATCAACTGGCATGGCCTCTTCTGTGAGCTTCATACTTATACTTAGCAGTATAGCAGGCCTCCTACTGTCAGTCAAAAATGGATATGCCTACTCTACTCTAGAAAAAATAAGGATTTTGAAATTCATACAAGCATGTCATTGATGAGGACATAAGAGGAAACCTTATGGAAACTCCGTCAAACGTTGAAGAAACTCCACATGGGAAAATAGCTGCAGAGACGACGGCCAGTGTCCAACTTAATCTGAAAACAACTGCAACGACATGCGATCTGTTCACAGGGACATGGGTTCGAGATGACTCCTATCATCTGTTTCATGCTGGTCAGTGCCCTTAAGCTGATGACAGATTAAACTGCAACGGTAATGGAAGACCAGATTCTGATGATGAGAAATGGAGATGGGAGCCCAGCCGGGTGTTCCAATCCAAGGTAAAAATAGTTTTCCTTTGAATAATTTAGAATATTAACAAAATTAAGATCAGAGAATATTTTGGAATCTAACGAACAAAACATAAATAATTTTTCACTCATTCCTTTTCTCCTTCCTATTCAAACTTTAACCTCACTACTAATTCTGAAGATATTTTGGCACAGGGTGGACAAGAGTGACATCAATTTTTCTCCTCAATCCTGTTGTCCATCTGATTCCAAATTAAGAGAGATTCTCTTTCCAATTCAAATGGTCACTTCACTACCCATTCAGAGAATATTTTGGAACAAGAGTGACATCATTTTTTCTCATCCATCCCTGGTAAGCTGATAAATGTGGTTTACATGGATAGCTGTGCGTTTAATTATATAGTGAGTAATGAACTTTTACACTCTTTTTTTTCTGAAAAGGATTATAATGTTTCTGTGAAGTTTTTCTACTCTCAAAGAAAGTTGAAAAGTTGAAGATTTTGGTGGAGCACTTCGAAGGACACGTCTAGTGGATTTCTGTTCTCCATGCCTCCTAGAACTACTTCGAACAATCCTGCATCCATTACTTCTGGCGACTTATATGCTTTCTGGAGTATTTTTTGTTTTCCCTGTGTTCTGGTGCCTATGGCCTAATCGCTTTTGGTTTCTGACTTTAGAAGCCCTTTTGTAGTTTTATCATATGGTGAACTTTTTGATCAACAAACCCAATCGGAATAAGACTGTATTTTGATGACATCTTTATGTACTCCTTTCTCTGAAATTAATAAAATATTAACTTACAAAAAAATTAAAAATAACCTATGAATCAAAGGCTATAAAACTTGAAATTATCATATTATAAGGTTATCCTAGCTTAAAAATAAATAAAAAACATTATGACAAAGACAAGCAAGAAGACCACATATTACGAAATACTAAGAAACCCTGCCCTTCTCAAGATAATTGGATATGTAAACTAGTGAACCAACGACAAATAGTGAAATAAAAACTAAAACCAAGTGTATTTATTGAAAAAAATCCAACTATAAAAGAATCTACGTAAAGTCCCATTTATTTGGGAGGATATATAAAAAGTTCCAATGAAGCAAATGAATAAAATAATGTAAACTTCAAGATGGAAAATAAGAAAAGGTAACAATAATTTTGTAATGGTTGAAAGCTCGTTGTAACTTTTATGATGATAGTAGTATTCTCCGCAACACCACACTCATGTTTTAATACTCAGAATATTGTTTGGCTCATTGCTGGGCATAACACACCTTCTACACTTTTTTACCAAATATTTTTATTCCACCTACATTGTATTTGTCCCAACACAAAAAACACTAAACCTATTCAATCTCCAAATGCTCACCAATATATGTTCTAAAACCCCAACAAGAGTCACCATTTAAAACCTAGACACCAACAACTTGACTCAATAATTGCTACGCAAGTGTAGAAGACAAATAAACTATTTTGTATGTGTGCAACTGCAAAGCTTTAAATTTTTGGGACACAAAAAAGGAAAGATGAGCATAAGAGAAAGGAAGGGGCTATTTAGCTAACCTTATGGAAGGGATGAGGGAGAATGGGTATCATCTTAACATCCATAAGGAGCAGACAACTCACGGAGGCCACTTCTCTACATAAATGTCTAAACGAAAAACAATTATTCTAGTTGTGATCAACTAAATATTATTGAATTACTTTGCACGACACATTCAAAAAAATTGCAGTTCTATAGATATCTAGAACTGTAGAAACAAGCCACCACATCCTCAACTTCCACTTCTAACTCCAAATAAGGGAATATATTCTCTATTTAAATATATAAAAACTCCTCAAACTAGCCCTCTCTCTCACTATTTTGACAAACACTTCCAAAAATGCCGACATTCAGAACAAATCAAAGATAGTAAAGAGTTTTGCTTCTTTCGTGAAACACAAGATGACTAGTAAAATGAATAAAATAAGCTAGAACCCAATTTGTTGGGATGGGGTCCCGAGGGGTAGAATCGAAGTAACTTATTCATTTTTTGTAAAGAATTTTGTAAAGAATGTAAAGTCTCCACGAAATGTGGATGCAGAGCGCACAAATAGATAGGAGTCAAAGGGGTCTTAGCCCCTTGTTTTGGTTGGTTTTAAGATTCTCCCATGGTCCACGGAACATGGTATTGTATTGAAGGAAGCTATAAATAGTCAAGTCATAGCAAGTCTTAGGATAACTTTAGATAAGAGTAGAGAGAATGAATGAATGAATGATGTGGTAAGTGTTTGATAGGCAGGGAGGTTTGTTCTTGTCAGTAGCAAAGGAAAGGCTCCTAGCTGAGTGTACAGAGGCCTGGAAGAGTCCACAACTAAGTGCATGGACCCCTGTAGCTGAGCGCACAGGGTAGTTGAAGTTTGTATTGGAAGGATTCTGATTAATAAAGACTAATTTTGGGTTGGAAATACTTGCATCTATCTGTTTAATTGTTATGTCACTTTCACTGTTGTTTATGTAATTTAATGTGTTTTCTCTAGGTGAATCTGGTTAATTGAACGTGTTTAGGCCTAATAAGATAATTGAATGATATTTGCAAATATATAAATCTAATTTGGGTTAGTTTCAGATAAGGAAGATAGGTCTTCGCGGTGGTAGATCTAGATCTCAGAAGCCCTAGAAGACCTGTTAAGTTGCGCGAAAGTAGAAGACATATCCTGTTAGGGCCTTATTAATGCCACTGACTGGTCCCATGAAGAGTTGAATGTATTTAGGGTAGAATTAGGAGTTTTAACTCTATCAGAAGGATAAATCTACACAAAAGCAGACCTAGGGCACGCAAAGACATCACACTAGTCTCTAGATGCAAAAACTTGGTTCTTGCATCCCCAAATACTGCTTCGAGTGAGACTGCAACCTATGCTACATAGGTTGTTTCTGAAAGGGCCAGTAGTGTAGGGTTTTGCTAACTCCGAACTTGAATCAAGACCCCTTAAGGCAACAAATGGGTCTGTTGTCGGGACCGGGATCTGCTTAAGGGATGTGTT
Source organism: Pinus taeda (assembly GCA_000404065.3). Classification (NCBI taxonomy): domain Eukaryota; kingdom Viridiplantae; phylum Streptophyta; class Pinopsida; order Pinales; family Pinaceae; genus Pinus; species Pinus taeda. Next base: position 181,290 of record APFE030534850.1, on the reverse strand, counting down.
ATGTCGCGTCATTGGAATTTGACTAAGAAAGAGATTAAAAAGTGGTTAGATCGGAAGATTCACGAGTTTGTGACTCAAGAAAACAGGAATCTACATCTATCGCAGGAAGATTGGTTGAACAGATATCTATACACAAAGAGACACGAAATTTTCTTTTGCACTTTTCCATGCGAACTATATGAGTTGTTATCTAAATTGGCGGATATTCAAGGGAGGTGGAAGCTCGATAGTCCTATAGTGTGGACTCCAGAATTGGTGTGACGACTAGAGGCATATGAAAACATGATCGCACGGGTTGTCAATCATTGGCTTGATCGAATTCTAGGAGAATTTATTACTGAATTTGTAGTTGACACATCAGTTAGCTATAGCGAAGCGGAGTGAATATTCTTCAAAGGACCGTGAGGTAAGTACTTAAGGTAATTGAATACTTAGATTAAAATACTATTATGTGAAAAGTGAGTAATGCCATTACCTTAATTTTTGGAGCTACACGAAGTGGAAGGTTCTTTATAAGTAGTAATGGATCAGGTCCAGATTAGAGTCCATTGATTGAACCCCTTCAAGTGACGACAAAGGGGCAATGCTAACTACTCTGGAAAGCATTGTTCAGTTAATAACTCAGGGTATTCCAGCGATATCTCATCCATCCACTCCACCTCCACCTCCACCTCCACCACATTCACCTTCACCTACACCTCTGCCTCCACCTCCACCATTCATCATGGCGAACGCAATGAAGATGTCAATCTTCAAAGGAATACGAAGTGAAGATCCAGAGCAATTCTGGTTTGTTGCGAACGATGTATGGACAACACAACAAATCACTAATGACAATATAAAGAATGTGTAGTGCGTTACCGCCTTGTAGGATTGTGTGCTAACCTGGTACATTAAGTATTGCACTAATAATCCTCAGGCATCATTAGCGAGACTCAAATAGCTTTGAACAAAGAATTTAGTAAGCATAAATGTGAGGCGTAGTCGATAATTGAATTTAAGGAGATCTGAATGAGAGTCAATGAGACACCTTGGGACTTTGATCAGAGGTTGAAGTGCCAGATTAGGTAGGCTAAAATGCAAATCTTAGATACTCAGCATCACGACTGGTTTATAACATCACTTTTCCCACACTTAAGAATACCTCTATCACAACAGAAGATATAAATGCAAGAAGAAGCCTTGGAGATCATGATGAGGCTGCATACATCTCCTATTCTAGATACGAACCTGGGGGTACAACATATCCACTCGCAGTTAGAGAGCCCACACCTAGAATTACAAAGTCTAAGGAAAGAAAAGGAGACTAAGCCATAAGTGTGAGCAGATGATTGGTTCTTGAAGTCCAAGGGCCACGGGAACGATAAAGATCATTCTCCAATATACATGAATTACCTTATGGGGGGGTCAGTCCCCCTGAAACTAGAGGCCCCTGCCGGGCTAAGCATGGGAGTTGTGCTATGGTGCAACATTTGTCAAGTTACTGGGCAACATCTAACGGATAATTGCCACTTACTTCAGAAGTTTGTTCAGACACCCCAGCAGCTATTTTGCAATTTTTGTAAATCTGTAGGCCATGATGAGCACCATTGTTGAAGTTATGAGCTAATGATGGAAAGAACCCCTACTTACCTTATGCAGGTGGAAAGTTGGCCTCAAGATCCAGGAGCAGGAAGAGCGTGCAGGGGTTTTCAAGGCCGAGGACGAGGACGAGGAAGAGGACCTGATAGAGGTCATGGTCAGGTTATGTGCTACAGCTGCGGAGAGTCGGGGCACTTCGCGCAAGATTGCCCGAATCCTACCCACCCTTCGTGTCGATACTGTAGACAATTCGACCATGCCATAAAAGATTGTCCAATGTTCATAGCTAAAATGCAAGAGAATAAAACACAATGTCATCATCCTACATAGAATTTACAAGTGACGAGGGTTGAGCCCCACGAGGAAGATCATAGCATTAATATTGTATTAAGTAGTGGTATGATGAATGGCGCAGATAAAGGTAAGCAACCTGAGGAAGAGGGATGGGTACGCAAATCTCTTAAGAAAGAAGCATCCTTTGACCTTAATCGCACTAAGGAAACATTCATGGAAGCAAAGAAGAGCTTTGTTGAGGCCTCCAGCTCAAGAAGCCAAGAAAAGACACTAGAAACCAGTGCAATGAAAGAGTTGATCCTTCCGTACTCACTATTTTTTTGAAGAATACATGAAGCTACTGTGTGATAGAAAGGTTGTGGAAGGACTACAAGAATTAATAAATAAATGCGCCAATGATGAAAATATCCCTGAAGAACAATGTGTGGTAAGAAATATTAGTAAGCATAAGGCAGGAATAGGACATGAGATGAGGCTAACAATGCAGATAAGCGATTACGAAATGGAACAAGTAATTTTGGATATAGGATCCAATGTGAATGCTCTGCCGAAACAGACATGGGAAAGGATGGGGAGACTTGTGCTACAGTGGTCTCTGATTCATCTCTGAATGGCGAATCAATAGAAAATTATCCCCATTGGACGATTGTATGGAGTAACGGTTGATATTGAACGCGTGAGTGCATTAGCGAACTTCAAAGTTATAGAAATTGTCGATGACAATAATCCCTACCCCGCACTCCTAGGAATCGACTAGGCTATTGATATGAAAGGGGTCATTAGTTTGAAGAAAATGAAAATGACCTTTGAAAAGAAGTCACTTAAGGTCGTAGTGCCACTGGATCCTGTGGAAGGAGCGCGTTATACCGAACCCGTCCATGATTATGTAGAAAGTGATGATGAGATGGATCAAATATACAAGATAACATCGCGAGATCAGGATTGGATCAATCCAACGGCAAATGGATGGATCGCATGGGACTGGGAGAATTCATGCAATTATGACTCAGATGAGGAATTAGAGCATTGGAAAAACCGCTTACATGAATTATCTACATTGCTATGCAATATGATGACGAAGTCACTATGTTGTGTTTTGTTAGAGGTAAGAAAGCTACCTTATTATGATGGTCTGACTGACATAGATATGTTTTTAGAGGAATTTGAACGTGAAGTCCCTGAAGAATTTGATGACTGGACTGTGTTTGGATTGGTAAAATGCCATGTATCAAGTCTGCGCCTTATGTTGGATACATGTCGAAGATACCAGATTGCACTAAATTTGAAAAAATGTATATTCTATGATCCTTTTGGGATCTTGTTGGGTCTTGCTGTGTGTAAGAAAGGATTGTTGGTGGAACCTACCAAGATCGTTGTAATTGTGAACTTGGAAACCCCTAGGAACGTCAAGCAATTGCACGCGATGCTGGGACACACTGGATACTATAGAAAATTCATTAAAGCCTATGCTCAAATTATCGTGCCCATGGAAAAACTGCTGAATAAGGATGCGACATTCTGTTGGGATGAGGAATGTCATCTCAGCTTAGATGTGTTAAAAGAAAAGATGGTGACTGTGCCAATCCTGGTATTTCCCAATTGGAAGAAGGAGTTTCATGTACATGTGGATGCTTCTTACATTGCGTTGGGTGCAGTACTAACAAAGGCAAGCAAATGCGAACTGGACCATCCTATAGCCTTCACAGGTAGGAAGTTATCAAAGGCTGAAAAAAATTATTCAACGACCGAGCGCGAGGGGCTGGCCATGGTCTACGTGCTGTAGAAATTCAAGATTTATCTTCTAGGGGGACATTTCAAGATGTATACAGATCATTCTTCCTTAAAGTACCTAGTCAATAAGCCTGTGTTGGGGGGAAAGATTTGCAGGTGGTTGTTATTATTTTAGGAATATGATTTTGAAGTTATTGTGAAGCCCGATTGGTTGAATGTTGGTCTAGACCATCTGTCAAGGATTGAAACAGGCGAAGAACCCAGTAATTTGGAGGAAGGTTTGCCGAATGTGCAACTCTTTATGGTACATGTAGAAGATGACCATTTTGTTGACATTATTCAATTTTTAACTACAGGAATGGCACCTAAAGGATATACAAATCAGCTAAAAAATAACTTGTCATTTGCGCAGTAGATTCTTCAGTCATTGCGGGACAATTGTACAAAATGGGGTTAGACAAAATATTGTGGAGATGTGTGCCGGAATTTGAGTGTGATAGTATTCTTGTTGAAGCTTGTGGGGGAGCTGCGGGAGGCCATTATGCAGGGAAAGAAACCACACAGATCATTTTGCGCGCAGGATTATGGTGGCCAACATTGCATAAGGATTCCAAAGTATACTGTAAGGCGTACGATGCATGTCAAAGGATTAGCAAATTGTCGCGGAGGGATGAACTACCACTACATCCTCAGGTATCTTTGCAGGCATTTGAGAAATGGGCGATCGATTTTATTGGGCCAATTCAGCCACCTAGAAAGAAAATGGGTGCACACTACATTATCACTACCACGGAAAATCTAACCAGATGGGTGGAAGAACAACCCATGAAGAATTGTACAATGGCTACTACAACAAAGTTCTTATTTGAATATATCTTAATGTGGTTTGGATGCTTGAAAGTATTAATAAGTGATATGGGAATTCACTTTCTAAATGAAATGATTAGCACGATGATAGATGAATTTCAGGTCTACCATCAAAAGAGCACACCATATCACCCATAGGCAAAATCAGATAGTCGAAGCTTTTAACAAAATTTTGGAGAACGTGTTGACAAAGGTATGTAATGCGCAGTAGAATGACTAGGATGTGTGTGTGCCTACAGTACTGTAGGCCTATAGGAAAACTTGTAAGAAGCTGATTGGTAAAATGTTGTTCAGATTGGTCTATGGGGTCGAAGCAGTGATGCCTATGGAGTACATTGTACCTATCCTATGCATAGAAGCTATAAAAAACATGGAGGATCGTGAGGCCTTGGAAGAACAACTCGTGTAGCTACTGGAGTTAGAGGAGGACTGCTTTCTGGTGGGATTCCACCAACAAGTATAGAAGGAACACAAAAAAGCATGGCATGATCGCCATATAAAACTCCGCACTTTCAAGATAAATGATCTTGTGTTTTTATATGATAGCAATTTCACCAAATTTCCAGGTAAATTCTAGATGCATTGGTTAGGACCGTATATTGTCAAGGAAATTGTAGAGGGTGGCGCAGTTCATCTCGCAAAGCTGAATGGTGAACCTTTTCTAGGAAAAGTGAATGGGATCTAGCTAAAGTTGTGTACGGGGTATCCCACACTTGCGTAATGAATATGTGTATGTAGGACAATCTAAGTGCTCTAGGCAGTTCAAGGGAGTGCGGGACTATAAACTACATTGCTCGTCGGAAGGACAAGGCAGCAAATAGGATGCGCAAAGATTGACAAGCGTGAAATAGATGTCGCTATGCTCAGGACGTTGCACCATGGAGGAAGGTGCCACACAGCCCAATCCCAAAATAGTTGTTGGAGTCACTGTAGATGATTGGACTGAGAAAATCCCGTTAGGAGGAGCGAGTAGGCAGAAATTAAGGTGAAAATATTTGAAAATCTGTTGCCAAAGGTGCATTTATGATGAAATTATGGAGGGAACGGTTGGATTTGAATTTGAAAATATCTATAAGTATGTCATGTTGGTATGTAAAGAAACACTTTGTTGTCTACAAATTTCTTGCACGCACCGAGCAAATTGGGAGATTTTGTTCAAGCACCCAGGGCTAGCTCATTATTCTGATACATTTCTCCGAGTTTCTTTGGAGAGGATATCTGAGCCTATGAGTTCCAAGGTCGCGGTGTGTGATGCCCTAACTCTAGAAGTTGTGGGCATAGAAGCTACACCAGCAGTGCCTACGGTTCCAAGGTCGCTTAGGCCAAAGGAACCTGCTTCCAAGCCAAAGGAAAAGAAGTCGGTCGTAGAACCAATGCGCCTACTCGCCCCAAAAGAATCTGCAGGAGGTGTGGCAAAAGGGAAAAATGGACAAGAAAAAGCAACATTTTGTTCCCCTAGATCTAGATGAAGAGGAACTCCGCCAGGGGATTGAGGAATTGGATGTCGAGGACACTAAACCAATCACTATGCTTCCGACATATGTGCCTCTGCGAAGAGGATAGAAGAAGGTGACCAAAGACCCTAATTCCAACAAATTTTCAATTGCTATGCCACTACTCCCAACTGAAGTTGATTTTGAGGGAGTGCTCTTAGCACGCATACTAGCGTTAAAGATGGAAGACTGGGACCTCGCCAACCAGGAGAAATTCCTGCCTTTAGCAACAAATCAATATATGTCCTGCGTATACTATGAAGAGGCAGGGGTCACAAAGTTGGAACCAATGAAATGGGTTAGAGGAGTTCAACTCGCGGGACTATTGCACATGTGTGTGTGCGACAATTGCTGACATTAGTGCACGATGGGTGTTTATGGCTAGGTGAGCCTATCCCCATCATGGATATATTAATCCACTAGATTACTAAGCTACCATATAAAGGAGTGGACCCGGCAAAGGAGTTTGCAGGTAGAAAACCAAGGAAAAACAACTCACAAACCATATGAAGACCGAGTTCGGGCATGTAAAGAAAAAATGCAAATATTCTATCCGCTCCATAAGAGACCAGGTAGTACAGTTTTCAGCGTAGATCATAGCAGGAAAGATAATGTGGAAGTGTCGCAAGAATGAAGTGCCCACACCAGTCATTTCATTAGCAATGCAGTGTGCGGGTGGGGTCAAGTATGACTGGGCCCAGTATCTATGTAGAGAATTTTTGGCAAGCTGTCGCGAGGCGCAAGAGGAGAGAAAGCCCTTCCACTATGATTGGCTCTTATTGCTAATCATTTTGGTGGCATGGAGGCTCCTGGAGGACAGTTAGTTCCCTCCGCTGAATGAAACCATCCCAGAGGCAGCAAAGTTCGCTTCACTGTGACAGACAAAAGATGAAGAACAAATTACAGAATCAAACATTTTTTGGGTATTCATGGAGATGGACATCTGCATGGCTATAAGCTAGAGGCCAAGGTTATCTCCCACACTATTTGAGGAGCTCAGGGCCTTCATAGAATTTAATGCAGATTTTCACAATGTCTGGATCTGCACGAGGAGAGACCCTCAAGTGGTATGGCACAAGTTGCCTTACTTAGTGGATGAAATAGATCTATAGGTGGTTGTGGGTGGATGGCCAGTAGAGTGGCGTGAGCCTACCTAGTTGGATGTTGGGACAAGCAAAGCAGGAGAAAGCTCCTCCACGCAGACCTCTGTTACAAAAAAGTAGAAAGAAAAAGAGTAGGAAGTTTCGTGGAAGAAGGCTGCCCAATAGAAGAAAAAGAAGCTGCTACTAAAGCAGTTGCAGAGGAAGAGCAGGTTACGAAGGAGTGTGCTGCTAAAGAGTAGGTTGAGAAGGAAAAACAAGATACCGAGGCAAGCAACAAATCAGTTTCGCAGCGCACTGATGAGCAGGAGATATCTGCATAGGGCGGTGATGGGGATGAGGAGGTGTCCACCCCATTTAAATTCCAAGAGCATAGCAAAGAGACAATGACAGGTCTGTGAAAGAAGCATAAATCAGATAAACATTCGTAGGTGGACCCTCTTGTACTCACAGAGGGCGATTTAGATGAGATCGATGACAAGTTTTGAGATACCAAATCATAGCTATGGTCACACTTTGAGTAGCAGTATATACAGACACTTGGGGGTGTCCAGAAGGATCTACGCAAGCTGCAGATCTAGACTGGTATGATTCAGGCGAGTGTTGGATAAGCGAGTGCAGTGCAAGAAAGCTTGACTCAATGTGGTTGTACTACCGCTCCAGGTTTTCCATGCATTGCATCGAGGGGTCTTAGACGAGTTGTAAATCAAGGAGAAACGCACCCTCGTGGTCCTCAACGAATGTAAAGTCAACAATGCACATATGTACGAGTAGAAGACACAGGAGCTAAAGGAGAAATAGGAAATGCAATTGTGAAGCACAAACCTAGAGTCTGTAATTGAACAAGCCTACAAAACACTTCCAGAATTGCATATCCTAGAGGATGCATAGGTCGAGACGAAAGTTAGGAAATTGGCTGTTGCGGTGTGCAACACTAAAGATGAGGTTGGGCGAGCTACTTTTGAGTTCCAAATGAAGATATCTGAACTCCAGCTCAAGCTTCAACCAACCACACTGCTAGAAGTTTGGGCACAAAGAGGTGCAACATTAAAGAATCAATGGATCAACTAGATGTCACAGTTCACGGCTACAACCAACTATTCAATCAGGCAATGGGCATATGGGATACATTGCAGGAGGACCCTATGCTGCAACAGTTGAACACGAAGGTCAGGGAAATGCAACAAAAACATGATGAAATCAATACGACTACCCAGACGTTGGCGCCAGTCTATTGCTTCACACGCTTGCCGGAAGGCAAGGTGATTCAAATGCAAATCCAAGAGTCACAGAAAAACAGTCCCTGCTAAGAGACTGGCTTCAGCCTTGGACAAAGGAAGCCAACCAACTTTCACAAAATATCCATGAGAAGCTAAAGGCCATGCAACAAACCCAACGGACTACACAACTTGTAGTGGAAGGGCCAACCACAGAGAAATTGGTCCAGGAGGTACAAGCAGCAGAAAAACAGAGTACCGCATTGCTTCAAGCGTTGGCCAAGGCAGTAAGTGAACTCCGCTAGAAAGTGGAACAACCAGCTAAGTGACTCGAGGGCGAGTCACGATCTTTGTGTGGGGGCCTGTCGGGATGGGGTCCCCAGGGGTAGAATTGAAGTAATTTATTCATTTTTTGTAAATAATTTTGTAAAGAATGTAAAGTCTCTGCGAAATGTGGATGCAAAGCGCATAGATAGATAGGAGCCGAAGGGGTCTTAGCCCCTTGTTTTGGTCGGTTTTAAGATTCTCCCATGGTCCACTGACCAAGGTCTAGTATGGAAGGAAGCTATAAATAGTCGAGTCCTAGCAAGTCATATGATAACTTTAGATAAGAATAGGGAGAACGAATGAATGAATGACGTGGTAAGGGTTTGATAGATGGGAAGGTTTGTTCCTGTTAGTAGCGAAGGAAAGGCTCCGCAACTGAGTGCACGGAGGCCTAGAAGAGTCCACAACTGAGTGCGTGGGCCCCTACAGTTGAGTGCGCAACGTAGTTGAATGTGTTTTTCTGTAATTCAATGTGTTTTCTCTGCATGAATCTGGTTAATTGAACATTTTTATGCCTAATAAGATAATTGAATAATATTCGCGAATATCTAAATCTAGTTCAGCTTAGTTTTGGATAAAGAAGATAGGTCTCTGTCACGACAGATCTAGATGTTAGAAGCCCTAAAAGACTTGTTCAGTGGTGCAGAAGTAGAAGACATATCCTATTAGGGCCTTATTAATGCCACTGGATGGTCCCGCGAAGAGTTTAAGGTATTTAGGGCCAAATTAGGAGTTTTAACTCTATCGAAAGGATAGATCTGCGTGAAAGCAGATCTAGGGCACAGAAAAACATCACACTAGTCTCTGGATGCAAAAAATTGGTTCTTTCATCCCCAAATACTACTTTGGGTGAGACTGCAACTTGCACTATAAAGGTTGTTGCCAAAAAGGCCAACAATGTAGGGTTTTTTAGGTTGGTGCAGCTAACTTTGAACCTGGGTCAAGACCCCTTAAGCCAACATAATCCTTGACTCACAAAAATTCCCTAATCCAAATGATGTGGTAAGGCTTTCCTTCTTCACTTTCAGAGATAGATTATGCTCATCAGACTCTCACTCTCGTGGGTTTGTGGAGGTGTGGAAGGTGCAGAACTTGTTGTTCTGCTCAACTACTTTTGCACTTGAATTAGACAACGCATGATGACGGACGACCCCTGCTTATGTAATAAATTGGGAAAATCTATATTCTATTAATCAATTGGGAAAAATGTATATTTGATTAAATCAACTTCGAAACATGTATATTTATTTTTCGTAAATCCACTGTGAAAATGTATATTCTATATTTCGTATTTTTCGTAAATCAATTGGGCAAATGTATGTTATTTTTTTTGTAAACGTATATTATATTCCATTTTTGGTTCATTGATAGTTGTGAGGAAATCTATTACACATGCAGAAGTTGCAAAAGTGTGGATGTCTCTTTTGCATTCTTCCTCCTTCCACACACATCCCCACTTCCACACCTCCACACACATTCCCCACACCTCCAGCCCGCACAACACTTATTTGGCATGAAAAGTTTTGTTTACGTGTATAGTAAATGCATTAGGTCGTATAGTAATCCTAGATTGACACCAACAATTTAATCTGATAACTGCCACAAAGTCTTTGTAATGACAACAAGTGGCGTAGAAACAATTGATAACATTGAGTATGAAATCTTCGAGAAAGAACAAATACGGAAAACAATTGTGAGTGGTGCTTGTGTAGAAGAAGGCATTTGCAAGGAAAAGATTTATGGAAGAAGCGTGTGGAGGCGAGAATAACGATATATTTCGGGAAACAAAGTGTTCTCGAATAATGACAAAACACAAACTCGCACTACCTTAATTTCTTTTGCATTCTTCCTCCTTCCGTACACATCCCCACTTCCACACCTTTACATGCATTCCTCACTCCACACCCTTCTTCTATACACCTACAACCCACACAACACTTCTTATGTATGAAAAGTTTGGTTTACGTGTACAATAAATGCATTAGGTCATATGGTAATCCTAGATTGACATGAACAATTGATCCGATAACTACCACAAAGTCTTTGTAATGACAACAAGTGGCGTAGAAACAGTTGATAGCATTGAGTACAAAAGTGTGCGAGAAAGAAAAAATACAGAAAAACAATAAGTGTAATAATATCTGTGTGGAGTTGATGAAGTCGTTTGTGAGATAAAGATGTATGAAAAAAGTATGTGGAAGCAAGAATAACGAGATAGAGATGTATGAAAAAAGTATGTGGAAGTAAGAATAACACAGAAATGATTATGAAAACAAATCTTTTTCAAATAATGACAAAAAGCGAACCCCTCGTTACCTTAATCAAAGCAGTGTATCAATAACTACCCAAAAACCAAGAACTATGATGCTTTACCGCCATCACTCTTATTTAACTTGACTCAGAACCTAACAAAAATATCTTGCCCATTTAACCTTAGGTACTCATATCTGTTTTAACATTGCCTACGAGTCTCTTAACATCATTTGCGCTCGTTAATAAAATTTCTCAGTTTTGATAGGAAACTATTATTTTGTCCACGACATTCCTGTTATAACATTATATTTACGAAATTATTATTTTTCTCACAGCATGCCGTGATAACTTAATATTATATTGTTTGGTCACCCAAAATAATAATAAATACCCTATTTTCATAAAATTGTTATGCCTTACGTAATGATGAATATTTGATATAGGAATGTTTACGTGTAATTAATCAGCTAGTAATCCAAGATTTATATCTATCAGCCTATTCTAACTATTCCATGTTCTTTTTTGGCATACTATTTTAATGTGGATAGGATTGCAAAAAACATTAAAGAATTTTTAGTTTATATATTTA